>JAOEGS010023766.1:10997-24092 GCA_025447755.1 Corythornis vintsioides | reverse complement strand
ATAATTCCCTAAAGTCTCCTGGACTTTGCCACTCTTTGGAGTGACTGTTTTCTGTATCTATTAAGCACAGTAAAGGTCATCAAAAGGCATTGGACTAGTCAGTCCCACATGAGCAAAACTATATCCATGTCCTGACTTATTTGTTTTCCATTACTTACAAATTTCTTATAAACCTATTTTAAATAAGTTTCTGTAAAGACTGATCATAGAGCAGACTGGGTTTTTTTGGCACTCTTGTCTCCAAAAAACCTCCTCAGTTCTGAAATTCCATCAAATTGCATCTGTTAAAGAGCACATAAATTTTACCCATGTGTTTTCCTAGCCAACTTGCCCTCTCCTCTTTTTGCATGGGTTTCAGAAACCACTGTTTGGGTTGACCCAACTCAAACCAGTTGTTGCTTTTCTTTTTGTATTATTTTTCTATCACACCCTGCTTGTGCCCTTTGCCTTGCTGCATACCAACAGCTTTTCCAGAATAAATCTCTGCTGTTCAGCCAGATGCAAAAAGTAGCCTGCAAACAAGGTTAGTGTCCTTTTTTGGTTAGGTATGCCTAGCCCAGACTGCAAAGTCCTGATTAGTGTGTCAGACTATTTTCCCATTACTTATTCTGTATTACCAAAAGGTGTCTTCAAATCATTAGGTCACCTACCTGTAAGTAAGCCAAAATGTCAATAATGATGTTAAAAAATAAATTTGCACATTTACTTGCAGTTTTCTGATCATTTATAATTTTTTACAGAAATTTTCTACAAAGCTATCATCAGAAGAAAGGAAAGAGATTTATAACACTAAACCTTCAAATTACTTTTTCAAATAATTCAGTGACAAAATGTGTAGTTATAGGAAGAGGGATTATGAGCTTTAAGTATTGGTATATGTACTTTTACCCCAAGAGCATTTTCATAGAGACTGATTACTGCATGAGAAATAAAAAAATTAACTCATTGCATTTACAGAAAAATGCCACAGATAAGTAACATTCTTTACCTGTTGAAGTTTTATTCATGTTACACTCAGAGGGAAAAAAAAAAAAAAAAAAAAAGGAAAACATTACTCTGAACTGAGAACACAGGCTCCACTGAAGTTAGCAGAAGTTCTCATATTGGGAGCAGAAATTCATCCAGCAAACACAAAGAAGACTGCATCTTCCCATGGCCCCTTAGTCCTATTGCCACTTGGTGCCTCAGCATTGACTTCCCTATGATTTCCTTTCAACAGAGAAACTAAGAGCCTTAAGAGACAGAAAATATAATAACAGATGCCCCAAACAAGCTGGCTTTCACTGTTGCCAGCTGCAAAGGAAGAACAAAGATGCATTAACCTGGTTCAGCAGTTTTTGTAGTTGGGAGATAATGCATTTGTTTACATACAGCCCAGTCCAGATGGGTAGCATGATAAATGTCACAGAGGGCAATGTAGCTCAAACCTTATAAGAATCTACCTTTACATGCATGAGAGAGTGACTGAATGTTTGTACTGATCCTTTTACTGGCACAGTGCTATGTTGTAGCTTGGATCCTTTAAATAGAGGTGAATATTAGTTATAAAGTAATTTTATAATAAGTGACGCATCACAGCAAATCTTCTCAGGTTGTATAAGAAAATATCAAATTACACCACTAAGAATATCTAACATTAAGAAGATGGAGAGAGAAGCCCCAGTGCATTCAGACCCCATCTCTCCCACTCAAGGTGACAACACCTGGGTAATAGCAAATCAGCAAATGAGCAAATTAGACACTGGTGTGTCATGTTTAGCCTGAGGAAAAGGAGGCTCGGGACAGACTTTATCGCTCTCTGCAACTACCTGAAAGGACATTAGGAGAATTTCACCATAGAAAGCGTTGTCAGGCACTGGAATGGGCTGCCTAGGAATATGGTTGAGTCACCATCCTTGGAGGTATTTAAAAGACATGCAGATGTGGTACTTGGACACATGGTTTAGTCATGACCTTGGCAGTGTTAGGTTAACATTTGGACTCGATCTTAAAGATCTTTATCTGAATGATTCTATGATTCAAACTGGTCACAGCTCTTGCTCTTCTGCTACATTGCATGCTCATCAACAAATATATCTTTGGCCTTGCCCTCTGATGGTGCTTTGCTCCCATAAAACAACAACTCTTATTGTAACCTCATTAACATTTATAAATATGTGAAGAGAAAGTAACAGAAGGATAGAGCCAAACAAACAAAAAACACAAAACCAAACAAACAGTCAAACAAAAAAGCAAACAAATAGAAAAACAAACAAACCCACTTCATACAAAGGCAGTCTAGAATTCAGTGCCACAATACATCTATAACTGAAATACTGCAGATAGTTCCACTGCTTGCACAATGAGCAAGTGAAAGCTAATCTGAATTCCTGCCACACAGTGTGAAATCTCAGAGATGAGAAAATGACCTTTCTTTATTTCCTGTATTGTGGTGATGGGGCAGCACTCGGCACAAGGTACCTGCAAACTGCACTGCAGTGGTCACCTTCCAAAGATGTTACCAGCTTAGTGGTTTGCATAGGCACTGTAGTTCCTGCTGCTGTGATACACAGCTCTACAAGGACACACCATGGTTACAAATTGTGAATTAAAAATGATTGTTCCTAAAAATTTTACTGAATTTCCACTACATTCCATTCAATTATTTCCCCAGCATGTTGAGCATTGTACTGCGTATCTTTGATGGGTTTTGGTTTTTGTTTTCTTTTTTGGAGCATGTCTTTTACCCAAAATATGTGAAAGTCACATTGTCATTAACAGATTATGAACCACTAATGTAATTATCAGTTTAAGCTGCAGAAAAAAAATACGTAATTTTTTTCAAGTTACACTAATCCATTCATACATACTATTAGAAAAAGTAACATTCCTTACTGCATCTTTCACAAAATGATGTAGAACTCCACTTTTGTGATTCTTACTAATTTAAGGAATAAGCAAAATGGATTCAAAATGGATAAAGTATCTTTAATGTCTTCAGTGCACTATAAATTGAGTTTAGATAACATTATTCTCCTTAACTTTAAATTGTGCTAATTTTTCACTCTCTACTTCTGTATTTTATTCCCCAGGTACAGATCATGCATTTCCCCCATCTTTTGCTTCTACTTCAAGGTTGATTTGTCCAAGGGACAGCTTTGTTCAGCAGCACACAGGCAGCAATTTTAACTTCTTTATTCCCCTTAGCACCATTCTCAGTCATATTCAGTATTTTGTGGATATAAAGGATACACCTAAGGTGAGTTGAAACACTATTCATAAGATCTTTCTGCCCACCTCCACCCCAATAACAATAATCAGAGACAAGGTGTCCTTGTTCTTTCCTTGCTACGAGATCATTCAGGATTGACAACTCTGTACTGAGTTGCTCAGTTAATCGTACATGTTCTGGTGCAAATTATTACCTTTATTACTAAGCTGCGTATAGATAGAACTAAATGCTCATCTTTGCAATAAAGAATGTGCTCTTGTGTAAAATAATTACTCCATTATCAGGTGTGCTTTAAGTATTGTGCTAGTCATTTTTCCTACCCTGTGAGGCTTATAAAAAAGAACTTGAATTTCCAAAGTACAGGATTTAAGACTATCATTTATTTCCTTTTTAGGTCCCTCCCTTTCCACAAGAAAATAATCTTTTCTGAAGAAGGTGTCATTCTTATGACAACAGAGGGTGTGCAATATCACACATTCAATGAGAACGTTAGACCTGATTCAAAGTCCAGAAATGTGAGGCACATGGAAAATATCCTATTAACATCAGTGAGCTGTTCATCAGCTCCACTGAACAAAAGCTTCCCCTCGCTTAAGGTCCTGCTGATAGCTGGCAGGTTCTTAAAAGTTTTGACATCCTGGCTGCAGTTACATCAGCTCCCAGCATAAGATTTGTACCCTTCTCTGCTTGTCTGCTGGTTAGGTATATTCAAGTCCTCTTTCCTTGCTTCAGAAGTATGTTTTATACAGCTCAACTTTTAGAAATTTACTTCAGTTTGTTAAAATGACAAGCATTATAGGGACCATGCTGGCAGTAATACCCAAACAAAGTCATATCCCTTTTAAGAGACATAGATTTTTGAAAACAAAGAGCTTCCCCTGTGACTAAATACTATAGCTTAAAACAAATGACTACTATGTAATTATCATTTCCTGCAAAAGATGATCACTAAAATAACTTAAAACTCTCACTGTTAGATGTAACTGATCTCATTTACACCTTTGGAAGCATCATGAAGTTCTATAATTCAATAAACACTCTTGGGAACTGCGGCTAAACAAGGCTTCCTTGCCAGGTGTCCTCTTCTTATAAAACAAAGCATCACAGGAGCATAGGAAAAAAAAACAAACCCAAATTTGAAACACTTACAATCACCAGGTATAGAGAGAAGATAAATAAATACCCTGGGACCAAAACACCAAACAGGAAATCCAACCTCGAAAATGACTGTTAGGTAACAGGCTTTACAAGTATGGCAAATAAAAGAAAGAAAATTACATATGTAAGTCATCAGGGAAGGAGCCTTACATTCTATCCCTCGCAATTCAACTCAACTTCTTCCATATTCTTTTTTTTCATTCAGAATCATAATTAAGGTTTTTTGATTTAGAAATGGAAGCTAAAAGGAAATCACAGCTGAAACAGAACCCCATTACCCACAGCAGCACTACAGAAAGGCAGCCAGGGTTAGAATAAAATAGACAATATCAGCTGAACCCAGGAAAGCCAAGCTGTAAAAACAGCAACAGCTACAGCATTGATCTCCCCATTGCCACTCCCCAAACAGGCCTGTTGACCTTGCCATGGATTAGCCTGTGCTAATGCAGCACAGAGCCACAATGATGGTCAAGAGAGTGGAACATCTCCTTTCTGAGGAAAGGCTGAGGGAGCTGGATCTCTTCAGCTTGGAGGAGACTGAGGGGTGACCTCATTAATGGTTATAAATATGTAAAGGGCAAGTGTCAGGAGGATGGAGCCAGGCTCTGCTCAGTGACATCCAATGACAGAACAAGGGGCAGTGGGTACAAGCTGGAACACAGGCAAGTCCATGTAAACAGAAGGAGAAACTTTTTCATGGTGAGGGACAGAACACTGGAACAGGCTGCCCAGGGAGGCTGTGGAGTCTCCTTCTGTGGAGACATTCCAAAGCCACTCAGATGTATTCCTGTGTGACCTGACCCAGGTGTTCCTGCTCTGGTAAGGGGATTGGATTCAATGATCTTTTGAGGTCCCTTTCAATCCTTAATTGGTGCTGCAATAAGTTGGTGTGATATTGCAGTCAGCAGGAAACACTCCCCTGAGCAACAGGTCTTTCTGGATACATGGACTATAATGTTTTCTGGATAGTCACTGTTACTTTGAAGTACATACTGATATTTTGATCCAGATGAATGCATTCTGGTCCTCCAGCTCATTAATGCCAATCTCTTCTACAGTAAATAAGCTTGGTAGCTGGTCTTCACTGGCCTCTCCTGGATGATTTATGTCATCAGCTTGCAATAAGTCATGCTGAAGTTTCCCTGCCCTAGATTCGCTTCAACATCGTAACTACTTTGGTGACTTCTTTCCAGTCTTTCAAATCCATTATTCAGCAAGCCAGTGCTGAGGATGCACTTTCAGCCAGGTTGCTTTCATCTTTCATTTTATTAAATGCAAATTGGATTTGAAAATGAAGGCGGACAATGTTGTAATCATACTGGCAGGTAACAGTGTTACTCAGCTGTCAACAGAATTCAGCCTAAATAGATCATGGCACAAGAAAGAAATTGTATCAATGACTTTGCTTTGCTTGTATTTAAATATTACATCAAACTTATACTGTCAAGGAGGACAAAAAGTGAGCATAAGTTGCAAACATAGCATTCTTATTCTACATCCTTTCTTTTTTCCCTTTCTTTCCTCCTTAGTAAATAACTCCAAGGGGAGTTATTACAGCAAGAAATTTGTGCATTGCTTGCCAAAAAGGTTAGCAGGATGACAACAAACCAGACAGCACCAGTGCCACAGGGCCCCACTTTATACTACTGGTTTAGATAAACTAATTAATTGAAATGTTAAGAGAATGTTTTACACATGAATACTGAATAATCTCATGAATAATCACATGAATAATCTCTGGAATTTAAATTCCAGAGAGATAGAAATAAATCAATAGAAAACACCAGATAGAGATATAGTCTGTCCACATTGATTTGCTGGTCTGTATGATATTTGTAATAAATAATACAATGGTCTGCTTTTATCAAAGCAACAATTAATAATTAATCAAATGTATTAACCATTTCTGAACTTATATGGGATAATATGCCTATGCAAAATACAAGTCAGCTCTGGCACAGACAAAAACATCAGTATTAATCAGATTTTAACAATTGCTTTGATGAAGCCTGGTTCATAATTGGACAGCATTATTTTTTCCTACCTTCGCTAACATTTTAATACTAAGAAATATTTCAATGCTCAGTTTTCTTTTACATTAATATGAAAATATGCTGAATCTTTCATTAGAGAGTGTAGTAGATAGATTTAGGCTGTGGGTTTGTTCTTTTTTTTTTTTTTTTTTTTTTTTGCAAATGGGCTATTATTCTCAACAAGGAGAAAGGCAACTCAGCTATTATCCCTCCAAAGAACAAATAAATCTTTCAGTAGCTCAGCCCATTCACAGAATCACAGAATGTCCTTGGTTGGAAGAGACCTCCAAGATTATCCAGTCCAGCCTTTGATCCAACACTGCCAGCTCACCACTAAATCATGTGCCTAAGCACCAGGTCCACATGCCATCTAAATGCCTCAAGGGATGGCAACTCCACCTCTACCCTGGGCAGACCATTCCAATGTTTGATAACCCTTCCAATGAATAAATGTCTCAGCACAGGACACAGAATTTAGTGGTCACAGAAGGAAAAATCTTCTTTAAGTGGTGATGTTTTACTAACAAGTGGCAATGCCATGAGAAGATGGGAGGGTTAAATATTTGGCTTGAGGTGTGTCAAGACCCATCCAAAAGCTTTGGGTACATCAGAATCATTCCTGACATGCCTCATTTATTCTGTTCTTCTGTGCAAGCACCAAAATCTGTTGTCAAGTGTCAAATTGTCTCATTCCAATTGCAGCAAGCAGCTTTCTCACCCACTAAAGAGCTATAATTTTGTGCACTTTACTACAAATGTCAGAAATGGAAATGAACATGTGGGAGCAATACTTCAACCTTGTCACCCTTCCAGAGAAATGAAAAAACAGGTGAGAGTAAATAATCCTGTTGGCACAGTCAGAAAGGAGACTGAGATTCTTGCCTTGCCTCTCTCCGAGCCAAGACAGAAAACTCAGCAGCTCAGCTCATTCACAGAATCACATAACTTCTTTGCTTGGAAGAGACCTTAAAGATCATTCAGTCCAACTTTTTACCCAACACTGCCAACTCACCACTAAACCATGTCCCTGAGCACCAGGTCCACACGCTATTTAAATACCTCCAGGGATAGCGACACTGCCTCTGCCCTGGGCAGACCATTCCAATGTTTGATAACCCTTTCAGTGAATAAAAGTTTCCTAACATCTAGACTAAACCTCCCAAGGTCTCTCTAGATCCAAAGCCCTTCAGGGGTGGATGCTGCCATACCTACACCAAGCTACCAATTCCTCCAGTCTTCTGCACTGGTTCCCTGAGAAAACTAAAATCAGGTTTCCCTCATCTGCCAGAGAAAAGTCCAACTACATAGACATATGTCAGCAGCACAAAGACAACACCATGGAATAAAGTATCTTTACCCCTCCAGAAGCTGCAGAAGTATGTAAAAATGCCTCCTCAATTTCTCACACACACCTATGCTGACAGAATGTCAAGCAAGCTTGGATCTAGGTGCTTTGTAATTCAAAGACCTTGATCATTTCAGGTAGAAAGCAAAGAATTAAAAGCACTTTTCCTATATGTATACATGCATATATTTGTGTTTGTGTTTTCAGTTGAAAAAGGTCCTATTTAACCAGTTCTAAGCTGAATTTCTCAGAGTTGCTTGGTTTACTTTTATTTCTTACCAGACCATTCAAGAATGTAAGAAATCGTGCTGTGTACACTAATTATATGAGTATATACATATGCTTTCTGCCAAGATGTGTGTTTCATTTCTAACTGGGTGCCTTGGTGTTTTGATGTCACAAGGAATCACGCCAATATCTCTAACAAGGACTGTAATACTGGGATAATCTGGCAGGTGGAGGTAAGAAATATTTTTGTATTTTAAAAAATGCAAATTCTTACACACACTTCAATGCCACAACTCAGCTCATGATCCCTTTACTATGTCAAGGGTTTCCTTGCACATAGACATGCTCAGTGTCGGTGAAGAGAAATACCCACTTTCCCAACTGACATACAGCAGGTGGAGAGCTCAAGAAACCATGTCCTGAAGTGTCACATGTTTTTAGAATACCTCCAAGGATGGTCACTCCACCCTCTCCCTGGGCAGCCTGTCCCAATGTCTCACCACTCTCTCAATAAAAAAAACCCAACCTATTATCCAACCTAGACCACCCCTGGCACAACTTGAGCCTGTTTCCTCTTGTCACTAGTTACCTGGGAAGAGAAACCAACACTCACCTCACTACAACCTCCCTTCAGGTAGCTATAGAGAGCAATAAGGTCTACTCTCTGTCTCCTCTTCTCCAGCCTAAATAACCTGAGATATTCCCAAACACCCTACAAAGAGGCCAACCTTGCTGAGCTGAGATAGTGAATATTTACAGCTGTACTCATCAGCCAGCATCTCTGAATTTATCAACAGCTCCTTGTAGAAGGAATCAACTCTGTCTACCTCTGCAGAAGTACTTTAAAGAAAAACTTCAGAAAGCAAATGAACAACTGCAGAGTTGATAAAGAATTAAATAATCCATAAGTAGAAGTAAATGGCACAATAAGGAACACAACAATATTGGAAAAGTCAGGTTTCTGTGGATAAAGTGTGGCCAACAAATGATAAATATTTAAAAATATTTTAAATAAAGTTCACTGGCACTGATATCACAGCCTACAACCAATGGTACGAGATGGTAGGGCTGGTGTTTTGTAAACACAACTCTTCCAGAACAAAAAAAAGCTCAGTTAATCGACCATAGATCATGGTCCTATAAATTAAGTAAAGTTCTGCCTGCCCAGCACTGTTGGCTGCTGATTCACATTTGGGAAGCATTTGCAAAAAAGGTCTTGGTTTCTTCAGGAGACATTTGGATTCACTGGGAAGCACAGAGAAAAAGCCGACTAGAGTAATTCTGCCTGTAGATTAGATGATACAGAAAAGATCATATTCAACTTTCCACGTCTCTGTTGGAGAAGACATTTGATTTGAATAGGCAAGCTTCACTTTTAATTCAATATCTTTAGTCTTTCACCCAGTATAAGGTATATAGAGCTAAAGAGCTCTGGAACTGAGAAACCTGTCACATGTAACAGGTTCACTGAATGGTAACCACAAAAAGGATGTTGATTCTTGGTTTGAATTGTTATTTGACAAATGTATATTTGAATAGTTATATTCTTAACTCTAGCACTGTGATGGTATTTCATCCATGGACTTCAAATACAGAGGATGAATAAGATTTCCAAAGAAAACAGACATAAAATATTAATCCATGGAAAACTCTGACTCCAATAATTAGTGTGCAACAGCTTTCCTAACCCATGAGCACATTATTTTTTTTATTGGCACAGCATCCCAGCTGTCAGTCACACGAGGATTAATGACCTGCAGCAGAGCAGCTCCACTCTGTATGACAGATCAGAACCAATTTCTAAGAATTACAATCTAGCTGACAGTATCTTCAGGTGTAGAATAAATTTCTGGAAATATTTTTTTTTCTATGCTCACAGAGAATAAACTTTCTCTGACCACAAGATGGCCCTCATAGTATATTGTCTGTGCTATGGTATATGACATCCTTGCTTTGCTTACAATGCACAGCTTGTAGCATTTAGAATTAACTTCTTTTCTTTTTTTTTTTAACACACATATGTAAAGTCTATTTGTCCACTGCTACCTGCTATTATTAGAAGACTAACCAAAAAATCCTGAATTACAGGTTCTGGGAGAGTCAAATTGCCCGAGGCTGAGTTTGGGGCTATGTATTTACCTGAGGGTACAGGACCTCTCACACCAGCCCCATTATAGACACAATCACACAGTGTACTGCCTACTGCAACCTCCCCACAGTATAATTTTTACTCCCCTATGGCCACTGGAAAAGAGTCAGTTGTGCATATTGGGAGAAAGGTATTTTCTCCATTGCAAGGGCTCATTGCTGCCAGATCAGATGCCAGGCAAGCAGAGCTACTTCTCACTTGCCCATCTTTAATTTTGCATCTCCTGCTTGTCATTGTTTTCTCAAGGATTCTTTGTATTCCTTCTGCAGGCATTGTTTCATTTCCTGTGTTGTCTCCCCAGTACCATATGATCAGGCACAGTGACATCAAGCAAGGAAACTAAACTGTTTATTTCAGTCTCAGGCTTAGTCTGGACCCTCTGCAGCCTTCAGCCATAGTGACAGGACTCGGGTATCTCTCTTTTAAGGCTGATGCCAATCTAGAATTGGGAAATTTCATAAGAGCACTTCCTGAAAGTTTAGCTCAAACTGAGTCAAAGCAGATGAAAGAATTAAAGACATATATAGTCTTCTGCCTAGAAATCCTCCAGTTTCCTGTCTGAACATGTTCAAAATTTTAAACTGCAAGTGCTACAAGGAGTGCCAGCAGGACAAGGACAACCTTGTCTCAGCCAGCTGAGGGGCTTTCTAAAATAATGAAAACGTGGTACCATTTCATGACAACATGATGCTGATTTGGTAAAATGTGTGGCTATCCCAGAAAACGATGGGGTACCAATTGCACTTCAAATGTATCTCTTGAAAAGAGCAGCAGTAATTTATGCTCCAAAAGCATAGGAGGATCTATAAAGTAATGTTTTTCACATTACTCTCCATGTGATGTCTCTAGACCTGTTAAGCAAGCTCTTTGGTGTTAGTCTTCATGTAAGCTTGCAAACAAGTATCACAAAGGAAAAAGCTTTAGATAACAACAGCAAGAAGAGCCCTTGCACAGTAACATATCAAGGAGTCGACTGGTTATGAAGCAGCTGTGTAGAACTGCCACAACTTCTAATAATCCTACTGCTTTTTGCAATCCAGGTGGGATAGGAGGAGAAAGGAGGTAAAGGGTGACCAACAGCTTTAAGACTCATATTATTTTTTCTTTCTCCTGAATGGAATACTTAGAATCATTTCCAAGGAACCATCCATCATGTGGTTGACAGGTCTTTCATGAAAGAAAACAAAGCAAAGAACATTATATCAGATTGCACATGGGACCAAAGAAATGAGACTGAAAAGCATCAAATCCTTTATGGGAAGTGATTTCCAGTCTTCAAACCATTTTTACACTCTTGGATTTTTTTCTTTTGTTGTCAGTGGAGCAATATTGCTGTGTCTATAACACGGAAGAGAAGACTGGAAGTCACTGAAAAAAAACCTTCTCCCTGATGCACATTTCCCTGCTGCTCTTATGCACATCACTGCAAAATATGTGATTTATGTCACTGTGCTGCTTCTGCTACTCGGCTGCAGTGGCAGGTGTGTTAAAGACAGAACTTTGGCTTAATCCTCTCTTCATTATTTCCCAGCTAAAGAAGTAAAACAAATAGGCTCAAGCTCTCTGTGCAAAATTAAACAGGAAGAGTAGGAAGATAATTTTTTATAAAATTACTTAACCAAAAACAACATGAGCACGAGTCTGACTGTCTCGAACTATAGTGCCCAAACTGGACAATAAACCAATGAAGGACACAGGGAAGTGTAATGTTGGATAAAAATAAAAACCAGTGTCAAATATTTTTTACATAGCTTTAGAAAGAAAAGATGCAATTAAATTACTTCAGGCATTTTTGAGAGTATCCATGAAGGCAGCAGTAAGAGGAAATAAATACCTGTTCTTTAAAAATCATTATTTTTCTTTGAAAAAACATTATTATTTTTTAAAAGGAAAAAATTTAAACATCCCAGATATTGCAAAACAAACTTCTTGGGCAACATCCTTTTCTAAGCACTTCAGGAAAGGTGAGAGTAACACCCTGTAGAGCTCAAAATCCAAAGACAGCACACTCCACCACAGCAGTCTTCCTAGGGCATGCCAAGCTTTGACTCCCTCGGATTCAATGATGCAAAGTACCCCTGTATACCACCTTGCAATTTTGATTGCCAAGATTGAGCAAGGAGAAGAGGAACTGGACCGATTTCATCAGTGGAAAAAAAAAAAAAAAAACATGCCACAAGTGTGTTGAGGATGACTTATTGGATTCTCTGAACTGATACAGCTAAAAAAGTGAGACTGTGACCCCTCCTCCCTGCTCAGGATATGTCTAAGCACTATATTAAATTCTATTACTCTCTGGCTCAGAGATCACACAAAGGGCCCATTCACCCTTTCTCCTCAAGGTGCAGAGAAAGTGCTTCATGAGCACATCACAGTCTCAAACGTTTTCACGATGACAGGGGATTTTATGGTTTCTTTTTTCCTTTTCTCTCAATTAAACATTTGAAGCAGGGTCATAGGTTACATTTGCATTAAGGTACCTTCTTTGGAAAAGCTCCTGCAGGAAGCAAAATGGCTCGTGTGACTTAATTCTACCTCAAAAAATAGTAAGTGAACACAATACCTGAATAGCTTTTCAATGATCAAACTGAGTCTTCTAGCAAACAGGATCTAACTCATGTAGCTTTCTTTTATGTGTGAAAAATCCTGTTTTCCTTTGTTCCTTTAACAAGGAAAGCCACCAGTCCCACACTGTTACTGAGGTTGTTATCACATGCTTTTAAATACTGTGAAACTGAACTGCCTCAAAAAGCATTCCCATTTTCCTAGGAAGGGCCATACAAATTATGGGAATCATAGAATCATAGGAAGTTATCAATGCCACTGGACTGTGGATGCCTGGCCATGTAGCTTTCCCAACAGATGCCAGGGGAATTCAAGTCCCCCATGACAACCAGAGAAGGAAGGAAGGAAGGAAGGAAGGAAGGAAGGAAGGAAGGAAGGAAGGAAGGAAGGAAGGAAGGAAGGAAGG
>JAOEGS010023764.1:0-15081 GCA_025447755.1 Corythornis vintsioides | reverse complement strand
TGGCTGAGCTGAATCCACCCAGCTCTAGTTTTCACCCATCCCCTCCAGTCCTGGCACTACCCCACAGCCTCAAAAGTCCCTCCCCAGCTTTCCTGCAGCCCCCTCAGATCCTGGGAGCCACCACAAGGTCTCCCTGGAGCCTTCTCCAGACTGAACACCCCCAACTCTCTCAGCCTGTCCTCACAGGAGCTGCTCCATCCTCTGAGCATCCTCATGGCCCTTCCCTGGACACATCCCAGCACTTTCCAAAGGAAGGGCTTGAAAACAACACACCAAGGGACTCAAAGCTGAGCTTATGCTGCAGAAGCTTGGCAAGGAACAGGAGAAATCTCACCCAGGTAAACGAAGTAAGGGGAGATGATGCTGCCCAGCCTGGAAGCTGTGGAAGTAGCTCCCACTGCCATGTTTCTCACGAGTGTTGGGTAGAGCTCCACGTTGTAGACATAAAGCATGGAGAATGCAGCTGTGATGCCAAACTTGCCCAGCATCACCAGGCCAACAGCCAGGATGGTAAAATCTGGAGGAGGGGGAAAAAAAACCATCCCACCCTGTAAAAACAAGGTGAATAAACAACCCCCTGTGCTGCTTACTTGTCTTTCTTTTTCATCCCAAAGATTGTATCGTGGTCGTCTTTCTGGCACTTGTGTGTGTTTTGTTTTGCTTGAATTATACAATATCTTAGCTCCAAACTTCCCACTGAGCACAGTGCAGTTGCTCAAGTTACTTTGTACTTTTCAGATGCTGGTTCTCTCCCCATAAAATGAGAAAGGGAACAAAGCTCTGGATTACACAGCAAAGCACAAGCTTAAATCCACCCCTTTATCACAGAAATCCCATGGATTTACCCACAGTGAAATCTGGAAGACTTGCAGGGTTGGTTTTTTTGACCTCTATGCACCACCAGGTAAATCACAGCTCACTTTTGGCTCTCTCTTTGCAAGCTGGTTGCCCTGAACTATAAAAAGCTCAGTAACTTGACACAATAAATGAGAGCCATGCCCGACTCAGCACACACTGAAAACACCCCCTGCACAATCAAGTTGCAAACTGATCGAGCCCGTGGCTTCCAGTAATTTTATGGATGTGCAGACAGCACCCTAAAACCCTTCCAAGATTTTCCCTCTCCTACCTGCAGGAACCAGCTGGATGAAGAGGACAACACTCCCCCCTAAGAAGAAGGTGCCAGCCAGGGAGTAGCGGCGCGGGAGGGAGCGCAGGAGGAGCCAGGCAATCACGTAGGCTGGGACCTCAATAACAGCTGAGAGGAAACAGTTGATGTAGGCATTGCCATGCCAGTTTGGAGTGCTGAGGGACAGGCCAAAGTAACCCACTGATGTGAAAAACCTGAAGGGAAAAAAAGCAAGAAACTCCAATGATTCCAGAAGCATCGTTCCCTGAGCGCCTCCAGAGTCGCCTCAGATGTGGTTACAATGGGAGGTGGCAAAGTGTTGCCACAGGCATGGTGGCTTGCAAATAATACAGACCCAAGATCTCAGTGGCAACCCCACCTTCCTAATTCTGTCACCCCCTCCAGGGGTATCCACAGCGGCTTGAAGAGACCTCTGAGTTCTCAGTCCTTCCTACAGCAAGTAAAAGGCTTTGTGGGAGTCCTTCACAAAGGCTTTTCACTTCAACGGGCTCATTAACAGCACAATGAAATAACTCTTGAAAACTTCCCAGGCCAACTAGGTTCCTACTTGTAGCCAACTCCAGGGGCAGGATCTCCCCACCCTCAGCAGTTCCATTATAGCTTATTTAATCTTCACCAGAGAGCTGGATGTTCGGGTGTCAAAGCTCAGGAGTGCCTTACTCTGGCATGCCAAGTGTGCTAGCCAGTTCCTTTCTGCTGGGGGGAAAAAATCTGTACAGAAAAGGGTCCTGGTTTGTCTACATGGTATTATTGGGTCCTCATTCCTCGTGGCTGCCCAGGCAGGGACCAGGATCTCACTGGGATGGGCACTGTACAGAGAACAGAACGCTGGCCATGGGTCTGCTCCTTGTTATGTTACTGAGTTGCTGCCTCTGCTTCAAGAAGGACATTTCTCTTCAAATAGAGATTACAGAGATGGGAGCTTCTTTAGAAACCAACCAACAACAAAAGCAAAAGAAAAAAAAAATCAGTTGTTACCTATAGTTTCCTAGCTATTTAACATCAGAGTTGAGGTGACTGTCTCCATACTCTCGTGGATTAATGCAGTGTGGGTGCAAGGCCGGGCTCCATGGCTGAGGCTCATTATCTAATTGTGCCCTCAAATCAGAAACTGTTCTATCCCTGGGTACTTTAGGAATACACATTTCCTTACCACAAAAGTAATGACATAATAGTAATAGTTGCAATGTTTCGGGTTCGAAATAGGTCCAGAAGGATAGCCTTCTGCTGCTGCTGAGGCTTCCAATCCTGCATCTGAAGGAAAAAGGAAAACAAAACCAAAAAAATTCCCACACACCTAAGAGCAAAACAACCTCTGCACACCCACAGATTTGGGCAGTTAGGAAGTTACGACTCTAGCAGGGGGTAACCAGGCAGCCCAAGGGCTGCTTCTGCACCAGGGAGGGTGGTCCTGAGGTAGATAGAGCTTCTTTCTGCACCCAGCTCTACTCGTGGGAGTTTCCAGCTTTTTTTTTGTTCCAAAATCCCAAAATCAACAGAAAGCTGCTCCGTGCTACTGAAAGAGGAACTTTGGCTGATGAGAATGATGTATCAGTATTTCCTTAAGGATCCAACACAGCACTTCCAGGAGTAACCTCATCCCCAGAGGCATCTCTCCGTGCACTGTCCACTCAACTCTTCTTCAACCTTCACAAATGATGAGAAATCAATGCAGAAAATCCCCCAGTTTGGGGAGGGGGGTGGATGCCAGAGCTTGGCACAGTGGCTGGGGTGCATCACAGGAGCACCCACCACCCCACATCTCAGACAGAAGAGCCAGTTTGAGATTTGAAGCAGGGATCTTCTGGGGTGCCCTTCTCCACACAGAGCCCTGACTGTGCCTGTGGTCAGGATTCCCCTGCAAGCCCCACGAGCTTCCCCCTGGGGGCCACCCAGGGGACTCCCCTTCTTAGGAAGAGAGGATGGTTTTCAAGGAATGTCTTTCTAGCAGCGTTTCAAAAGCACTTCCAACAGAGTGGATGCTCAAACATCATCCTCAGACTTCTCTGGACAAGATTCCCACGAAGTCAAGTCAGAGCTGAGCTGCTGCTTGGTCTCAAAAATAAAGCAGAAGTGATGAGAAGCAAGCTCGTGCTGGAGCATGAAAAAAAAAACCACCATGTCCACTGTGAAAGGCATCCAAACTCTGGCTGTGGAGTTGGGAAAGTGCTTTTCCACGGGTTCTGTAGGATGAGCTTCCCAGAGCTGGAACACACACTTCAATTGACACGGAGCATACGCTTGGAAATGAGATCTTCAGCAGCTCAGCCAAAACATACATGACATTCAAGGGATGGATCCTGCCCACGCAGCAGCTCCCTCCTGCAGGTACTGCCAAGGTGTTTTGCTTTCTGCTCTGCCAGGAGACATCAGCAGGCATCAATCAGAGGTGCCAGCATCATGCAAAGTAAGACCCGACGGGCGGGCACGCAGCCCTTGGCAACGCAAGGCTGGAAGTGTTGCTGGCTGCTCTGTAGAGGAAAAACCTCTGTGTTTCTTCAGCAGGAGCTCCAGCGAGGGCAGAGCCACTAGAGGGGGAGATGAGCACAAGAACCAGCCGTCCCACCACGGCCGCTGCCGCTCCTCGGCTTGCTGGGGTGCTGCCTTTGTGCCAAGGCTGTCTCCTTTCAGCCAGTAGATGTGAAATACAGCAGGGGGAAATAAAAAAGCCAGAAGAAGAGCTTGGTGATCTTCACCACCATCATCTTCAGGTGCCCTTGGAGCACTGGGGTGCTTTGGCAGGTCTGTGCAACCTGAGGAGCCCCTCGGGGCTCCAGGCAGCCCTGGAACCCACGGGGGTCTGACTGAGGGTGCCCTGCAGAGCCCCCCCCTCAAAGGGCCACCATTAACCTGTGGCCGTGCCAGGCTGCAGAGGGGACCAACGTGGCTTCCTTGGCTCTTCTCAGTGCCCCAAAGGATGAAGCAATCTGGGTCACCCTTGCTCTGAAAACCACAACCAACCACTGCTGAGGAAGAGAGTTTTACTGTAAAAACCAAACAAATAAACCCCCTCCCCCCCTTGCCTCTGGCTGTGAACTCACTACCCCTGCACTTACCTCATGCCAGCAGTCACTGCCAGCCTCTAAGAGCTGCTGGTGACCATTTCTCTGCTGGCATTTCCCAACAAGTCAGCTGGCCAAAGGGGAAAAGCTGCCAGCGAGGTCAAGTACCAGGATGTATGGAACATACCTCTCCAGAGTCAAAGAGCACTGCTGGGGCTGGAACACCATTTATTTTGGCAGCCTTTCGGATAATCACTTCTGCCTCCTTGTATCTGCCCTGGGAGATCAGCCACCGAGGGGATTCAGGGATGACCCTGCAATAAATTGGGGAATAAATGACTCAGTGTTTCCACAGAAGGTGGTGGAAACCACAGGCAGCACTTGTCCTGAGCTCTGCTCCATCTCACAGGCTGCTCGTGGCAGGAGAGTCAGTGCAGAAGCACGAGGGCAATTTAATTCATGGCTTGTTCCCACAGGGATCAGTGGGAGAATGTGGATTTATGGGATGGGTTTATTCTTCTGCTGAAGTAGATGCACGCTCAGGCCCTTGGCCCTATCCAAGGGATAATTGATGTGCACCAGAAAAACCAAACAAACCCACAGATGTCACCAGACAGACAGCAAAAAGGGGGGTGGTTACTAATGTTGAGCAAAAATATTCCTAGGAAACTACTCATGATGTGGAAATGCTTGAAATAAGCATAGGGTGTAATTAAATGCAGAGATGATGCTGGGAACCTTCTGGGGAACTGGGAAGAGGAATGAATAGAAAAGCAACCACAGCAGTGGGACGTGCAAGCCACATCAACCTGTGGAAGCAGGAGGTGCAGATGCCCAAATGCCAACCAATACCAACCTGTGTTGGCAGAGCTTTGCCCATGCACCTCAATCTCCACATTGGAAGGGTCATCTGTGGAAATTCTTGGGCTTTATGATGGAAATTCCCCCCCAGATAAATGAGAAAGCAGGGCTCAGAAGCCATGCTGTGGGGACGTGTCATGGGAACCTCACAGCACCTGTTCTACAGCAGACCTCTGAGAGGCTTCCACCCAAAACCAACCTCCCCAAAGAGCAGCTGCTTGGTGCAGAGGGCAATGCTGCTGTGGTGAAGGAGTCTGAGACATTTCAAGTTAAAGAAGCAGAAGCCCATGGAGCAGAATCAGACAGGGCCATCTGCAGCCAGAGCAGGGTGCTCAGAGCCCCCCCAACCTCCCCTGGGATGGTGCCAGGGCTGGGGCAGCCACCACCTCTCTGGGCCAGGCTCTCCCCACCCCCAGAATAAACAATTTATTCCTTCTCTCACATCTGAATTTCCCTCTTTCAGCTCCAAACCATCCCCCCTTGTCCTGTCCCAACAGCCCCTGCTCAAAACTCTGTCCCCTTCTTTCTGAGAGGCCCCATAAGAAAGATGGTGCCAGTCTTTTTAGCAATTTAATTTTGACTTCAAACTGACAAGAAAACCACCAAACAAAACCCAACAAATCACAGATGAACAAGAGCAAAATCCTCCCAACTCCCTTCCCCAGGCAAAACCAGCACAGAGCAAATAGAAATAAACCCAACTGACCCAGAGAAGAGAAGGGGGATCCCCAGTGAGCCACCCTGCATGAGGTGGGGAGGGAGATGGGGGGGTCACTCACCACCAGAGAGGGATGCAGAACAGCCCTGGGATGGTGAGTGCCAGCAGCAGCATCCTCCAGTCTCTGATGAAGTAAGCAAACAGGGGCAGCAACATGTAGCCAATTGCAAAAAAGATGCAAACTCCTAACGTAGAGAATAGAATACGAACTGATTTGCCAAGAATTTCTGTGCCTGTTTAAAACAAGGGAGGTTGGATTAGCATTTTAACTCTCTTCAATCATGGCTAAATACTTTACTGCATTGCCCAAAACAACTAAATCACAGAAGCATGGGAATATCTGGGTGGAAGGGAGCTCTAGAGCTCATCCAGTGCAACACCCTGCAGGGACCAGGGACATCTGCACCTAGAGCAGGGTGCTCAGAGCCTCCTCAAGCCTCCCACCTCATTTCACCACAAGGTCCCAGCCCTGGAGCTCTCTGCTCCATCAGGAGACCTCCAGAGTCACAGCTCCCCCAAATCCCAGCATTTAATGTTCAGAGAAAATGGAAAAATACACCCAAAGCTGAAAAAAAAATCTATCCCCTGTTTGATAGCTAGGTGAATTTTCATCCTAGAGCCTCAGGGTAACTGAATAAAGTCATAGTGAGAAAGCTGGAGAACTCCTGGGGATAAAATGAGTGTGTGGGGATAAATTAGACCCTCATCCTCTACTGATGGCTCTTTAGAGGAGCTCTCCTGGGAGAGGTTTGACACTCAAAACACTGGTTTGTACCTATTAAAGGTTATCATACAGCTTGTGGCAGTTTTGAGCACAGAAAACAACCAAGGACTAAAGTGAAGGAAAAATGCAGCAGAGAGAAATTTTACAGGATGTTATTGAAATTATATTTTTAGAGAAGTTCACCAACAGCCTGGAGGAAGGGAAACCATCTTTGGGAAGAAGGGCAGCCCTAGTGCAAAGGGCAGGAAAATCCTGGGAGGCTGAGGGTGCTGGAGCAGGGTCTGAGCTGTGCATGAGGAGGCAACACAGGTTTGGATGGTCCTCAGCACCACAGCTCCAGGGCCTGGAAACCCCTCCAGGGGGTCACAGGGACTCCAGCCCTGCCCTGGGCAGCCTGGGCCAGCCCTGGACAACCCTGGAGGGGGAGAAATTGTTCCTCAGCTCCAACCTCAACCTCCCCTAGGGCAGCTTGAGGTTGGTCCCTCTTGTCCTGTCCCTTGTTCCTTGGGAGCAGAGCCCAACCTGCTCTGCTCCAGCCTCCTGTCAGAGCCAGAAGGTCTCCCCTGAGCCTCCTTCTCTCCAGGCTCAACCAGCCCAGGTCCCTCAGCTGCTCCTCCCCACACTCCTGCTCCAGACCCTTCCCCAGCTCCATTGCCCTCTCTGGATGCTCCAGCCCCTCCATGTCCTGCTGGGAGTGAGGATCCCATCAGATCCCATCAGCTCTGGCTCCATCAGCCCCACATGGGAGTTAACTTCCAGCCCAGAAGGAGCAGTGGCAATGGTGATGGCAACCCCAAGGGTGAGGGATGGCTCTGCTGACAGCCTGACCTACTTAATCCTCCCTCTGCCTCTCCCAGCAGTGACTCACTGCTGCCTGGGGACACGATGCCACATCCCCTCCCCAGCCCTCATTTCATCTTCCTCTCTTCTGCTCTGCTTTGTCCCGTTAAAGCCTCATGGGGGAGGAGAGCAGAACCATAATTCTGACCCCTCTGCATGGGGGCAGGAGGCAGGGAGGCACCCACCCCTATCTCAGACCTGCTTCTGCTGATAACAAACTGCTGCCTCCAACTTCTTCTCCAAACAGGAGGGATATAGTTAAGAGTCTTCCTGCTGTCTTCTTTTTTTCTCTCTAAACCTACAAAAAGTGTAGCTTTGAAGGATCCAGGAGGAAAAAAAAATGTCAATAAAAACATAGTGGCTTGAATTAGGAATTGTACCAGTGAGGATTTACTGCTAATCCCACGATGGAGGTTCAGAGGGGAGGGAAAAAAAATTAACAGCACATTAGGCAAGGATTTCATCTCCTGCAGACACACATACCCAGTATGAAGGCCACCACGTAGTTGGAGATCTGTCCCATCCCCACTATGAGGAAGAGCACTGTGAACATCTCCCAGCTGCTAGAGAAGATCTGCAGGAAGCTGAAGCCAGTCTGCACAGCCATGGTCAGGAAAAGGATGTTCTTCCTGCCAAACCTTTTGGAAAAAAACAAAGATTATCCCTAAACCAGCAGGTACTTGTGGAGCAGAGCTATGAGGCAGCACAAATACCCAGCCTCAAGTGATGCATCTTCAAGTTTGATTCATCTTAAAGGATTTTCTTTGTTATTTACATAAGCACTAAAAAGAAATATTAAAACTTCTGAGACATGGGAAACAATCCAAGAAGCAAAATTAAGAGCAGAAACTTCAGGGAGACACTAGACAGGGACTAAGGAGACAACAGCATGAGCAAAGCACGTGGAGCCTGCAAGCCAGGCAGCCCAAAGTTAGGGAATGATGGTTTTGGGGCTACTGGCATCTCCACATTGCACCACCACTGTGCTTGGGATGCATGAAACAGCATTATCAGGCAGGCTCTGTGAGTGGCCACATATATTGCAGCCCTCCTCTCACCTGCTTTTTTCCCTTAGGGAAAGGCAAGGGCAAGCTTCCATAAGGCTCTGCACACCCCTGTGCCACCCCAGGGCATGCTGCCCTCTGCACAGGGCACATCACTCAGGTTCAGGCTCAGAACACAGCCCTTAAGTGACAAACCACATCCTAAATAATGGAACAAATGGCTCCAGGGATGCTGGGAGACCTGGGGATGCTGCTCCTCAGAGGCTCCCCATGGGCACACTGGTGGGATTTAGTGATTATCTCATCTCCCTTTCAGACAGTAACACTGGCTGACTTCTGCACCAGGGGCAGAGGATTAAATTCAGATCACAAGGAATTTAACACTGGAGGCTTTAGGATTAAGACTCCAATTGAGTTTTGAAACCCCTCTGCTGAAACACCCAGTGAGGAGCTGCCTCTCTCAGGAGTTCCTTGTTACCAGGCAGCAGCCAGCCCAGGGGGGGCAGACCCCACTGCACTGAGATGGAAAAATAAAGCTCAGGGATGTAAAAAAGAAAATCAAAAGCAGCAAAGACTCCCAGAAGGAAGATATGTCCTGCTTTTGATGCTTTTAAGGCCAGAACTCCAATACTGCTGAGATAGCTGTCAAATGCCTGTAATGTTTCCTTGATATTTTATTTATTTAGAAGCTCTGCCATGACTGCTGCCTATTTACAGGTTATCTTTTTTATTCCCCCTTCTTGGGTATGTTGAATTTCCAACGAACCACCTCTTCTATGCAGGGCTTCCATTCAAAGACCAAGTTTCTATCCTGCAGCTGCCAGGCTGTCAGTTAATGTGTGACAAAGAACATCATTTCAACTCCTAGAAAGGCCAAATAAGGAACCAAATGGGGTTGTGAGGTGGAAAGCACCACCTCAATCTGCAAAGCAACCACATGGGCTCCTTGAGGAGGGCAGCTGTTGGTCTCCTGAGGCACCCAAGAGGCAGTAATCCTGGTTGGGACTGTTGAAGAAGCCAGGCTAGGTACCTCCTTTGGATCAGAACTTGGCCAACTGGCCATTTCCACTCCTTTCCTCAACCCAAAGGCACCATGTGTGCCCAAGGGCAGAGCAGGAGCAGCAGAGTTACCTGTCTGAGAGCTGCCCTGAGATGAAGGAGCCAATCAGGACCCCCACGAAGAACAGGGAGGTGGTCAGAGGGGCTTTCCAGTCGTCCTCACACACCAGGTTCCACTGCAAGAGAAGGAAGGGGCAGTGCTCAGACACAGCCATGATGCTGCCTCCAGCCTCCACCCCTGCAGACACACAGCTTTCCACACCATTTAACTCTGTTTTCTCCACAGTGAAAGCTGCTGCCAGAACACCCTGCCTAAAACACATATAAAGAAGGGGAAAGCAGGGCTGAGCCAGCAGCAGATGGCTGTGGGATCCCATCCCCTGTGATGTGGGTGAGCAGCCAGCAATGCCAAACCCAAGGAGCAGCTGGGGTGTGCAGCCCAGGGACAGCCCTGGCCCCCTTGCCAGCATGATCTCCCCATCACACACCCCCCAAAACCCAGCACCTGCCTCCCCACAGCCCAAGATGCTCCCCTCCAGAAAAGCAGGGTGCTGGAGAAGGGTGAAGGGCTGGGCCAGGTCCAGCAAGGGATCATTTGCAGTTTACTTGACCCCAGCATTCCTACAGCTGCTGGGGGTAACAACGGGCCAGAAGATGCACAGAATGACATCTCTTCCCCTGTGCTGATGTGTCTCCAAACTCCTCTCCATCCCCACAACCCACAGGGCTGACTCCCTGCCCATCACTCCTCCTCACAACCAGCCCCAGCTGAGGCTGGAGGTGGCTCAGGACAGAAGCCAGGGTGGAAACTTCCACCTCAAGCTGCTCATAACCACAGAGGAGCTTTAAAAAGAAATCAGTAAAGCCCAGATCCTGAGCATGTGTCCACCAGGGTTCCAGCTGAGTGCATTTCTGCTGGGGCTTGCTCTGCTGCTGGTGACTAATCTCCCAGTTAAGACATGCCAGCCCTGAATGTTTATGGACACACTTCAAGCATGTCAGTCTCAGATTAGATAATCATGCTCACAGATCAAAGTGTAGCATCATTTCAATAATTAGTCATGCTATCAGAGAGTGGGGAGCTCTCTGATGGGTCAAGCCAGGCCAAGGCAGGGCTGATGGAGCAGCAACCTCCTCTCTGGAATGCCCACACTCCTCAGCTTGGCTGGAGGCAACAAAAAAGGGGCAGCTCAGCTTGTGAAGTATCACCAGCTATGGGACAGAGAGAGAGATGAACTGAGGTTCAAAGCACAGTCTCTTCCTGAGATACACAGGGTCCTGAGCACGAAAAGAAGGAGATTTAAGGACTCAAATGTGCCTCCAAGACTTCAATCTGATTAATAGAAAGAAGAAACCAGAGTTTTTAACAGAAAAAAAAATATTTAAGGACTCAAACGTGCCTCCAAGACCTCAGTCTGATTAATAGCAAGAAGAAAGCAATGGCAGCAGAGTCTGTAAGGTATTTTCTCATCCCTGCTGGGAGGGGAGAGGGGGGAAGCACAGTCCTGCCTGGGCACACACCTGGCTTAGGGGGGCTCAGTGTATCTGTGGAAAACAGGCATCTGTTTTGCCTGTCCAAGAAAACTGAGATTTCTGTGAAGAAACCTGGTGGAAATCAAGCCCTGGATTTAAAATGCAACAAAATTCAGCTGCAGGGAACAGAGCATGATAACTAAGAGGGTTTTTTTTTCCAAAGCACAAGCAGGGAAGAGGCAAAAGCAGCAGAGGAGCAGCAGCCCCAGTGCAACAGAGTTTTGCCATGTCCTGCTGCACCTCCCCATCCCAGCTCTGAGCCAGCTGCTGACTAACAAGGTGGCAGAATCTGCAGCCCATCCAGACTATTAGTAACTGTCTGGGTGCTGAGCACCCAGCTCTGGGGCTGCCAGCCCAGCCTTTGCTCCTGGACCTTCAGACTTCAGTCGCTCGAGGTAAGGGTCAGTGTTTTTCAGATGCCTCCATCGTGCCAAAGGCACTTTGGCTGCAGGATCAACCCAGCTAAAGAGTAACTTGCCCATGAAACCCAGTGGCTTTCTGTGTTGCCTTGGAGCCAGACACCTCCCACCCAGCTGGTCACTCTACCCTTCCTCAGGCTGTGCTGCACAGACAGCAAAAAATTCACTATACAGGCTCCAGTCTTGCAGCAGCTGGCTGGAGAGGGGTTGCCACAACTCACTGTATTTAACCAGAAAACACACAAATCCATCCAAGTCCAGGCATACCTGCAGCTTTTAAGTGGAAAAAAAACCCCAAACCACACTGCCTTAGGTCTAACTGCCCATGGGATCTGGGTGCCCTGCTCTATAGGAACTCCTTGTCCTCCCAGAACATCAGTCTCCCCTCCCCAGAGGCCTCAGCACTTCATGGGGATCAAACATGTGCCAGCATGGGGAGATTTCACTCCTGCTTGGCTGTACAGGGCTTTAAGGTTGGCATTGCAGGCTGATTGGGGGGGAAAAAAAAATAAATATTTAATTTATTTGACCTTTTCCTCAGGGGCTGCACACCATGGGCACAGGAGCTGCAGCTCAGCCACAACCAAACTACCTCCAGCTCCAACTCCCAAACTGTACTGGGAGAATTATTCATTAACCAGAAAATAAGTGACTCTGTAAGGTCCTGACTAAACCTACTGGAGAGCAAAGTTCATGTAAGCTTCCAGGTGCCTGAAACACCAAGAAGAAGAAGAGCTGCTGGTGAAGAACACTATTAAATCACTTTATTACCATCAAATCCCTTCAACCCTTTCCACGTTGCTACTGGAAGAGCCAATTCTGCTGGGTGCTGCTGGTGGGAATGCTACACATGGAGAAGCTTCCTGAAAATCTGAAGTAGCTGGAGAAGGTGCCCTGATCCAAAAATCACTAATTAACCATCCCAAGCATCAGCTTCTTCACATCAGAGAAGAAAACACGTGCAAAGCCTCGTGTAAATGGCTGTAAAGCAGGGGGAAACCTGACCTGCTTGCCAAGAGGAAATCTGAAGACTAACAGCTCAAGAGCTATCAAAAAACATTCAGAGAGTGCCCAGTGCTGCACCCTGGGCACCAAACCCAGCTCAGTGCACGAGCCACGGGCACAGGCTCTGTTCCCAGCTGGGAAAAAGCCTCAAAGGAATGGAAAAAACTCCTTCAGATGCCTTCAAACCACAGCAGTTCACACCCAGCAACTCACCTCTGCCAGCCCTTCAAGCTCCTGGGTTCTGCCCTCAAGGAGAAGCTGGGTCAGGGGTGCTGAGCAGGGTAAGGCAGCAGCCCCAGCAAAGCCTCTGGCACTTGTTCTGCCCTTGGGGGGGTCTCCCCATGGTGCCCGGGGTATGTGCCATGCCCTGGCAGGGGTGAACAGCCCAGTGTGTCCCCAGGGAGCAGCACTGGAAGACAGCCTGGCTCTGGAGAGCTCACTGAGTGCCAACACCTTGCTCCAGAGAGCAGAACTGGTGCTGGGGCTTGAAACTCTAATTACAGTCAGATCTGAGCACCAGTATCTGGAATTAAAGCAGCAGAAGGTTAAGCTCCAGGCAAAACCAAATCACCTCGATGTAAGAAAAAGATGCATGTTAATATTTCATTTTCAGATGGCACAGAGTGGAAGGGCTGGTGGGAGACAAGCAGCCCCACCTTGGGGGGCAGGAGCTGCTAGATCAGCTCCAAGCCTCTTGGGGTGGCACAACCTGATGCAGCAGCCACCTGCACTGAGCCCACATTTCCCTGCTCATCATCCCACTGCCAGGATCATTCTTTTGAAGCAGCTTTTCCACCCGTGCTGTGGACACAGCCACTTTCCCACCATCAACTCCATGTGAAGACCAAGCAGCTGGCTGAGGCTGGGGGTCTTCTGCTCATCCCTGCAGACCAAGTAACCCCAGCACTGAGCTGGCATCTCCCAGCCTGTTCCTTTCAAGCAGCACTGGTAAGAGGATTTGATGCAACTGCACTAATCAAATAAAATTTCCAGTGCTTAATCCTGTACCATCAAGTTTTGCTCCTCAATTGAGTTCTTGGATTGAAGATGGTTTGGTTTTTTTTCACTGAGCTTTCCTGACAGCATGTCCTGGCTTGGCTGTCCTAACACAGGGAAAAATACTGGCTACAAAACCAGTCACCCCCAGTGTAACTGAACTGCTTCTTTTCAGTGTTTCATCACTGCCTCTTTTCCTTGGTTTTAAACCCAAATTCTGCTTTGTTCTCTTTTTTTTTTTTTTTCTTCCCCAATTTCCAAGACAGTTTTAAAACAACAAACCCATCTGGCTTACAGATGGGAACCTGGCACTTGGTTTCCATCTCTGAATGTGCAATAGCCTCTCTGCTGTGCCCCAGGCCCCGTGGCAAAGCCCATGGCTGCACCCCAGCTGAACCCAGCACGGAAAGCTCTTGGGTGGCATCTGCCAGCACGAGCTGTTTGCTGCTTAGTAAGGAGGAAAAGCATTTCTGCTCCTTTTGCTTCACTTACTGCTTCTTACAGAGCAACTGTGAGCCCCAAACCACAGTTCACAGCCACCCTGGGACAACCCTCCAGCACTGGTGCCAGTGGTGGCTGCTGGGCACATGCCACGCAGCAGTGCCCACCCATGGGTGACGGCCAGGGATGTCTGTGTGGGCTGCAGCCATGCTGCTGCTGCTCACCCACAGCCAGGAGCTGGGCCAGCTTCCCCAGCACCCCAGCCTCGAGTTGGTGCTGTGAGGGGTCTCTGGTGACCTGGGACAGCTGCCAGCACAGAGGGGCACACGTGGGCATCGTGGGGTCAGCAGCTTCTCCTTGGGCACGTGAGAGGAGGCTGGGGTGTCCCACGCACGTCCTGCCCTCCCCTAGCCTGGAGTTGTTCCCCCTTTTCCTCCCTCCTTCAATGCTTTGGTGCAGCTGAGCCCATGCCAGGACATCCCTGGCACAGACCCTGCCCATGTGGGGTACAGACCCAGAGCCACACTCCTCTCACTCAGAACCTTTCCTGGCTCTGCCCCTGGGTCACGCTCCTTGGTGGCAGATGTTGCTGCTGAGTCACTTGTGCTGGATGCCACCCACTCCTGCCACGTCGTGCACCCCCAGTATGAGCCCCTGGTGATTGAGAGGGGTGCCCCTCAGCCACCCAGGGCACACTGCTCGACTGCAGAGCCCACCAGCTGCCTGGCATGAGGATGAGCCCGTTATTCCTCGACATGACAGAGCAGCAGCACCCTGCAGCTTGACAGGAATCATGTTTTCCTTCTCTGCCAGAGCTCCCTGACAGCGTGGGCAGAGACACAGACACCCTGTCCCTGCCACAGCACCCTGGCACTGCCAGGAAAGCCAAGCAAGTGCTTACATGCCCCAGAAGACACAGGGTACAAATGATGTCACTGTACAGCCATAGAAATGGATCTGACAGCCTATGGCCAGGCTTGGGAAGGAGCATGCCACAGCAAGCTGGGCACACCATGGGTGCCAACCATGGCACCAGCCTTGAATCAACTCACCTAACCCAGTACCCGTGGCCAGCAAAGCCAGCAGCATGGCTGGTAACACTGGCACAGGGGCCAGCACAGGGCCAGGGGTGCCCTAGACCCAGCCAGGCTGCTCGTGTGCTTACCACAGTGATGATGCTCTGTCCAAAGAGACACTGGGAATGGGTGATCCCATTACAGAATCAGACTGGTTTGGGTGGGGAGGAATGTTTCAAGGGCATCTCATCCAACCCCCCTGCAGGGAGCAGGGCCATCTGCACCCAGAGCAGGGTGCTCAGAGCCCCCCCAA
>JAOEGS010023758.1:0-10128 GCA_025447755.1 Corythornis vintsioides | reverse complement strand
GTGCTCGGACTGGGGGCGTCCCTGGGGCGCCGGAGCTTCTGCTCCAAGGTGGGACTGGATGGGGCCCGCGGGTCCCGCGGAGGGACGGGGGAACACGGTGGGCGACGGGTCCCGGGGCGTCACCGCGCCCGGAGCCGTGGGTGGGGGTTCCAGGCGCGTGGTTCACGGGCCGGAGCCTCCCACCCTGCGCAGACAGCGCCTTTGCTCTCCACTTCCAGCGCCCGCTGTCCCCCGACTTCGTGGAGGCCCTAAGGGTCGTGGTTGGGGGCCCCAACGTGTCCACGGCCCTGTCGGTGCGGGAGCAACACGGGCACGATGAGTCCATGCACGAGTGGGTGTGGGGCTGGGACCCGGGCGGGGTGCGAGCGGAAGGGGCTGCGTAGAGGAAGAGGTTTGGGAGAGGAAGGGTTCACGGAGAGGATTCATCTGGAGAGGGGAAGGGGCTTGGTAGGGGAAGCGTCTCGGGGAGGTGAACGGTCTGTGCCGGGGAAGAGCATTGGGCAGAAGAAACCTGTGGGCGGGGTAAGCGTCTACAGAGGCGAACGGGCTGGGGAAGGGAAGGGTCTTTGGGAAGAGTCTGGGAGATGAGGTCGCTGCCGGCCTGTCCCCAGCTGTGCCCCCCCGGACGCCGTGGTGTGGCCCCAGGACGTGGGGCAGGTGCAGGAGCTGGCCGCGCTCTGCCACCGCTGCCGCGTGCCCATGGTGCCCTTTGGCACCGGCACCGGCCTCGAGGGCGGTGTCAACGCTGTGCAGGTACCAGCAACCCCCGCTGCAGCCTTGGCACCCCCTGCCTGGGTGCCTTTGCCCAGGGGCTCTTGGTGCCCAGACAAGGCCAGTGGCACCGGTGCCCTCGTGACAGGGTGGTGTCTGCTTTGATCTGAGCCGCATGGACGCCATCACGGAGCTGAGCCTGGAGGACTTCTCGGTGGCAGTGGAGCCTGGCATCACCCGCAAGGCCCTCAACAGCTACCTGCGTGACACTGGGCTCTGGTTCCCCGTCGGTACTGTGGGTACACAGTAGTGGCTGGGGGAGGTGTGAGCTGATGGGATGTTGGGGACACCTGTGAGGCAGGGGATGCTGGGAGCACTGGGTGTACTGGGGTTGCCCATGGGTGTGATATTGTCCCACTGTTGTAGCTGGGATGCATATGGGCCTGCAGGTGCTATGGCTCCACTAGTGCCGGAGTTCTCTGGGACTGGGAATGTTATGGTCTCAGGTCTATTGGAGATATCCATGAGTGTGCTGGGATCCCATAGGTGCTGAGGTTTCCCAGGGGTGCCATGGTTTCAGAGGTGCTGGGGGAGGTCACAATGGGTGTGCTGTGGTCTCAGGGGTACCCATGGGGTTGGGGTTGCTGTGGTCCCAGGGGTTCTGGAGTCCTCATGGGACTGGAAGTGCGGTTGTCCTAGTGATGTTGGGTGTGCCTATGGGTGTGCTGTGATTGCAGATGTGCTGGGGGTTCCCACTGAGGCACTGTGGTCTAAGGGTTGTCCAGGGTGGGGTGGGTACAGTGGTTACATGGACACTGGGGTCCCTACGGTCCAAGGGCTACACTGGAGCTGCCGTGGGGCCAGGTTCACATCTGGGCACAGTGTAGGGTGCCATAGGGACGTCCTGTGTCACCATACCCATGCCAGCAACCCATCCCATCCCCATTGCTGTCCCCTCCTGTCCCCTGCCGCAGACCCCGGGGCAGATGCCTCGTTGTGTGGCATGGCGGCCACGGGCGCCTCAGGCACCAATGCCGTGCGCTATGGCACCATGCGGCCCAATGTGCTGAACCTGCGCGTGGTGCTGCCTGATGGGCGCCTGCTCCACACTGCCGGCCCTGGACGCCAGCCCAGGTGGGTGCTGGGGGGGCTGGGATGTTACAAGCCTGGCGGGTGCTCTGCAGGCACCCGTTCACCAGCCCTACACAGGAAACGGGCGGCCGGTTATGACCTGACCTCGCTCTTCGTGGGCTCTGAGGGCACCCTGGGCTTCCTGACCCAGGCCACACTGCGCCTGCACCCTGTGCCTGAGGCCATCGCTGCCACCACCGTCACCTTCCCTAGCGTGCGGGCGGCCGTGGCCTGCACTGTCCAGGTGCTGCAAGCTGCTGTGCCCGTGGCTCGCATTGGTGGGTGCTGGGGGCCAGCAGTGGGGGCTGGGGCCAGGGTAGGTGGTGGGGCTCAGTGTTGCCTTCTCCCACCCAGAGTTCCTGGATGAGGTGATGGTGGGTGCTTGCAGCCGCTTCAGTGGGCTGGAGCTGCCAGCAGCGGCCACGCTCCTCCTGGAGCTCCATGGCTCCCGGCATGGCCTGGCTGAGCAGCAGCGGCAGACGGGTAGGGATGGCACTGGCATGAGCTTGGAGATGATGTGGCTGGGGGCCATGATGGGTGCTGAAGGGCGAGGGATAGGTGCCCAGGGACAGGGGAAACCAGAGGTGTCCTGGGGTAAGGACAGGTGCCCAAGAATGGAACCTGGAGAACCTGGAGGGTCACCAGGCTGAGGGATGGGTGCCAAGAGCTGGGGACTGGGGAACCAGGATGGTAACCTATGGGTGAGGGTGTTTTAGGGTGAGGGATGGTGCCAAGAAGGCCATGTTATTGTGTGTAATGGGTGCCCAGGGACAGGGAATGGGGAGAGAGGGGTGTCCTGGGCTAAGGGATGGGTGCCCATGGCAACTGATTGGGGGTGACTAGGGTGAGGGGTGGGTGCCCAGAGCTGGGGACTGGAGAACTAAGGGTCTGGAGGTCTCAGGGATGGGAACAGGTGTCCAGGACCAGACCAGAGGAGCAGGGATGGGTGCTCAGGATGGGGACTGAGGAACAGTGGGCCAGTTTGCAGGGTGAGGGATAGATGTGTGGGCTGGAATATGCTGGGGTGCCCAGGGCCAGGGGGACATGGGTTGTTCTGGGGTGTGGGATGGGTACCCAGTCTGGAGACTGGGGGTCCTGGGACAAGGGTCAGGTGCCTGGGGGTGCTGTGGGTTCTGGCCTGTCCCTGTGCCAGGGCTCCCTCCCTGTCCCCAGAGGAGATTGTGCGGCTGAACAGTGGCTCTGGGCTGGCCTGGGCGGAGGAGCTGGAGGAGCGTGAGCGGCTCTGGGCCATGCGCCATAGTGCCTGGTACGCTGCCCTGGCCCTACGACCCAGCTGCCAGGTGAGGGAGGGGCACAAGGGTGGGCACAGGGTCAATGGCAGCTGCTCCCTGTGGAGCTGTGGGCATCATGGCTCTGCCCTGTCCGGCCCAGGGCTACTCCACGGATGTCTGTGTACCCATCTCCCGCCTGCCTGATGTTGTGGTGGAGACCAAGCAGGACCTGCAGGACTCTGGCCTCACAGGTCAGCAGTGCCATGGCCCCCTGGGGCAGGGGAGGTTGATTGGAAGGCCAAAGCCCTCCCCAGCACACCCCACCTGACCCGTTGTGTGGCAGGCCCCATGGTGGGACATGTGGGTGATGGCAACTTCCACTGTCTCCTGATCTTCAACGCCCAGGACCCAGCCGAGGCTCATCGTGTCCATGCCTTCACTGAGCGCCTGGGAAGGTAAGCACAGGGACACTCTAGGGGAAGGGTTGGGGACAAGGGGATGGGGGATGGCTCTGTGCCATCCACTGACCCCCCCCTCTCCCCCCATCCTGTCCCACCCTGCAGGCGGGCGCTGGCAGCTGGGGGCACCTGCACTGGGGAGCATGGTGTGGGGCTGGGCAAGCGGGCACTGCTGCGGGAAGAGCTGGGACAGGAGGGGCTGGACACCCTACGCAGCATCAAGGCCGCGCTGGATCCCCATAACCTCATGAACCCTGGCAAGGTGCTCTGAAGGGGCACTGGCCCTGAGCTGGCAGCCCCTGCATTCACAGCCAGGGTGGACCCGCTGCCCTGTGCTGCCTCCCTTCCTGTTCCTCCAATCCCCCACCCTGTGGGTCAGGGATCCCCAATAAACACCTTTGCACTTGCAGTCTCCAGATGTATCTTTTAGAGGTTGAACAGGTCACTCCAGCCTCTCCCCAGGGAGTCTCTGTCCCATGAAGTGCACACACAAACACCCCCAGGACGGGAGGACTGATGAGTCCCCACTTTAGCCCCTTCCCCAACATCATAGTGCCAGTGGTGCAGGGATGTGCAATTCTCTGGGATGTGCTGGGCACCGCCATGTCCATTCCCACACCAAGGTACCCATGGGGAAAGGGCACCAACCTTCTCCCCCCAGGTATCACCTTCTTCACTAAGAAAGCCAGTGAAATAAAATAACAGTGAATATTTTATTGAACATTGTTTTAATACCATATCAAAACACCTTGACTAATGAAGGAAGCTCCCCCCAAGCTCTGAACTCTTGTTTTTTTCCCCCCCCGTTTTTTTGTTTGTTTTTTTTTTACTATATAAATACAGAAAGGTTTCCCGCAGGGGCACGGCCACCGGCAGGTGAGGGCTCACCGACGAAAACGCGCCCACCACGCTGCGCCGGGAGGGGATGGGGATGGGCTGGTGGTGGGGTGCAGGGGGGGGTCACTGCCACAGAACGACTCCATTCTTGGCACCTCTGGCAAAGCCACCCCCATGGCCGGGGGCTTTCAGGAGGTCTTCGGGGGACCTTCCCCGTACCCTCCTCCAAAGGTTTGGACTCCAAAGGTGATGGAAAGAAAGAGATGGGGCAGTTTTGGCAAGAGGAGCCCGGCAGGGGGGCGGCAGGAGGGGGTGGCAGGGATGCTGTAGCTCTCCAGTCTCTGAGTGGTTATAGCTGAGTTAAAGAGTGACCAGTCTGTAAACATCACCGGGGCAGGGAATCTCAAATCGAAAACACGCCAGTCAACACGAAGCTTCAGTTGTGGTTTGGTTGTTGGTTTGTTGTTTGGTTGTTTTTTTGTTTTGTACTTTTTTTTTCGGTTTTCTCATTTTAATTTCTTTTCCTTCTTTTTTTTTTCCTTTTTTTTTTTCCTTTTTGTGTTTCTTTGTTTTTTTCTCATTGTAAACACTTGAAAGACGGACCCTCGTGCCTTGGCGGGGGGGAGCAGTGGCCCCGCTCCTGGCGTGGGGCAGAGTCCCCGTCTCGTCTCACCGTGCCAGGGGCTGGGGTGGAGATCTCCAAAAGGGAGAAAGGAGAAAATTCCTGTTTAGTCAGTGCAAAAAACCAGAGCAGAGCCCCGGGGCGAGTCCGGGTGGTGGGAGGTTGAGGGGCGTTGCCGATGAGAAACGCCGTGTGCTCCATTTGGCCAGCTGTGCCCCGGCAGCTTTCCCCTTCCCTTCGGGGAGAAAAGCCAAACATCATGGCAGGGTTTCGGCTGAGGGCGTCCATCCCCCGGGGCCTCCCTGGTAGACAGAGCTCTCCTGGTGACCAGTGGCTACGGTGGGGAGAGCAGGTCGCTCCGCTTTTCTCACACTTCTTCTGGATGCTTCTTTACTTTTATATCTTTTAAATTAAAAAAAAAAACAAAACAACAAAATAAGCCCCAACCTAAAAAAAACCAAAACCAAAACAAAAACCCAACAAAACAATAATAGAATAAAATTTTAAAAAAAGAAAATAGCTGTTGTCCCAAGTGGATTCAAGTTTCTGGGTTTTATTTTTTGTCTTCTTGAGGAATTTAAAGTCAGCCCAAAACTCCAGGCGGGGCAGGGGGGACGGGGAGAGGAGGTACAGCAGGTATAGCAAGGTGCCCTGTGAAGGCAGAGAGAGATGATCCTAAGTGAGGAGCAGGAGCCACAGTCACTCTGTTCCACTCCATCCCATCCCACCCTCCTGGCCCAGGATTTAAACCCAGCAGGGGCAAGTGCTGCTGAAGCAGCAGCCACAGGCTCACCTTAGAGAGATTCAGCAAGCAACGCCCGGCAGGTCAATCAGAAGGATGCTCTGGGCAAGATCTGTTCACTTCAAACCATGAGTCTATACAGCTGCAGGAAGGACAGCACATCACCACCATGCCCAGGATGTCCCTGCCTGTCCCCCTGCCACCCACCCGGCTCTGTCCCCTTCTCCCTTCGGTACCTTTTGTGATAGATGCAGAGGCAGGGCAGCCTGGCTATCGTGTCCCCCTGCAGCAGCTCTTCCAGGCAGATCACGCACTCGCCGGCATCCTTGGTCAGCACGTCATCTGGGGAGGGGAGGTGAGGGCAGAGTGGTGAGACACGGTGGAAAGCACAAGAAAGGAGGGGATGAGTGTCACAGGTGGGCAGGAAAGAGGATGGGAGGTGCAGGAGCCTGCAGACCGGTGTTCAGCCCAGTAAGCTTTGCTGCCAGGGAGGAGGGGAAGAAGGCATCGACTCCCTTCAAGAGGACAGCCCGGGAGTCCATGTCCTTGTCCCAGCCAGGCAGGACCTGGCTTAGGTTCTTCCATCTGAACAGGAGAACCTTCTATGCTCTGAGGGTGCTGGAGCCTGGCCCAGACTGCCCAGAGAGGTTGTGAAGTCTCCTTCCCTGGAGAGATTCCAAACCTGCCTCAACACTGTGATCCTGGGCCCCCAGTTCTGGGTGACCCTTCCAACCTCTCTGAAACCCACCAGGCTGTCTCCCTCCAGCTCAGCACACCGTGGTGAGTGACATGGGGAGGGGGCTGTGCCATGAATGGTCCCAAAGACAAAAGCAGCAGGGTCGAGCTGTGCTGGGGGAGCAGAGCAGAGCAGGCACTGTGAGCTGCACCACTCCGCTGGAGCACAGCCCTCTTGGCAACCCTGGCCGAGCCGCGCGCCTGCTGCCTCTCCAGCCTGCCTGGAGCCCTCCGGAGCCTGGAGGACGCCGCGTACCCTGCAGAGCCTGGCGCTTACCGTTGTAGGAGAGGCGAGGTTTGCTCAGACACATGATAAAGTGCATTTCCATCTCATCAGAAGCCACGGATTTGGAGCAAATGGGGCACTTGAAACCTGTAAGGGAGAGCAGAAAGGTGATTTTTTGGAGAGGGGAGGAGGAGAAGAGGCCACCCTGCATCCCAGGTGAGTCCCTGAGGCCATGGCAGGGCACAGGCAGCCCCTCACCTGCCGCCTGCATGGTGGCACGCACCCCACACAGAGCCCGCCGCCTGCCCGCTCATCCTGTGCCAGCTGCCGGCAGTGCCGCCGCGGGGGATGGCCACCCACTGGGGGACAGCCGTCCCCGTGCCCGCCGCGCAGAGGGCACCAAGAGCATGCCAAGGCAGAGCACACGTGGCCAGCAGCTGCTGCTGGGCCTTAAAGGGCGAGGAGCAGGTCGGGGCACGCAGCATCCTGTGGCTGGCAAGTGCAGGGGCACGTTGCTGTGCCGGGATGCTGCCGTCACAGCTCAGCCCCACATGGGTCGCTGAGCCAGAATGGGTGTAAGGAAGGAGGTATTTCTATAAGGCCGCAGCAGAGGATGGGCAGGCTGGAGCTGTGAGCCTAGAGCTGTTGCTTTCTCCTGCTTTTTGCAGGAGCAAGATAGGTGCTCACCCCTCCAACCCCGGCCAGCAACCCCAGGGGCAGAGAGACACTGCAGGCTGTTGACATTGTCCCCTTCTTGTCACCTAGACCTGCCTGGTGACCCGGACTCTTGGGTGAAGGTGGCCATGATGTCCACATCTGCTCTTCATCCTTACTTGGAGGCAGCCCAGCTGGTGCCAGGGTGTCACACCGGTGCCACCACCTGCTCAAGCCACGCAGACTGCCATGGCATCGTCCCCCACGCCACTAAACAAGACTGCCCCAAACCCAGGTTTCTAAGCCCCGAACTCCCAGGGATCAAACCCCCAACCAGCCACACAGGTCACCCACCCAGGACTCCCTGTCCTCCCACCACAGCCAGCTCAGGGCCGTGCAGTTTGTCCCTGACCAGCACCACTGGGCTCATGCTGACCACGTGTGTGTCACTGCCACTGCCATGGGTTTGCACCAGAATATCTCACAATTCCCAGCCTGCAGAGAGGGAGAGGGTAATTTAAGGACCTGTCTTCTAAAAGCAGATCAGGTTTGACTGCAGTGCTGCTTAAGAGCTTTCTTCATATATATGCAAAAGCCGCTCGGGAAAGAAAAGGAAGGTATACAAATTATCTAAGGATGAATCAGGTTCTTGCTTGCCACCACGTGGATGTGTCAAGGGTATTTTTTTGCTGCTTGGAAGAGAGGCAGTAGAGTGGCTTTAACAGGAGGCAGCTCAGGCCTCTGCTGTGCAGCACTCAACACCTGAGCACCTTCTCATTAGCAGCAGTGATAAATAGGGATCCCTCCCTACTCCCCAGATGACAGCATAGGACAGGGATGCTGACTCTTGCCCCTCCAGGGGGTGGTTATTTCCCATCAGGGCACAGCAAGGATGACTGTCATTGATGGTGGGGGCCTGGCTCTAAAGGGACCTGATCAAGCAAGTCCTCAAGCCCAGGGGCCCCTCCAGTGGGATTCCAGGCTGGTTTGTAGCGTGTCAATATCCAACAGGGATATATCCCTGCCCCAGCCAGGTTCAGCTGTGGGGTCTTTTCTGCAAGTCTGGCCCCATTTGCACCAAGCCCCAGCCAGTTGGGGGCAGTGCCAACATCTGGAGCCTTGCAGGCAGCAGCATCAATCTGCTTTCTCCTCTCCAGCCTAATTTTCACGGAATCACAGAATAGTCTGGGTTGCAAGGGAACTTTAAAGGCCTTCTAGTCCAACCGTCCTGCAGGGAGCAGGGACATCTGCAACTAGAGCAGGTTGCTCATAGCCCTGGCCAACCTCACCTGCAATGCTGACAGGGATGGGGCAGCAATCACCTCTCTGGGCAACCTGGCACAGGCTCTCACCACCTTCATCACTGTAAAACATTTCTTCCTTCTTTCCAGTCTGATCTCCCTCTGTTTGAACCCATCACCCCTTGTCCTGTCCCAACAGGCCTGCTTAAAAGCCTGTCCCCATCTCCATGGAAGCCTCTCTGGAGCTGTCTCCTTCAGTGCTCATTAGCTGAAACATTTAGGTTTTTCCCCTCCTGAGTGTTTACCCGCCGGGTGTATTTATTTATAGAGCAGGCTCAGATAGCCCCCCCACGTGCCTCCTGCAAGACCCAACCAGCCTCCCCTTGCCAGACACCTTCCCTGTCCCCCGACTGCCCTGGCAGCCTGCCTGTCCCTGTCCCTGCCTGAACTGATCCTGCTCCAGCACAGACCGTCTGCTGGTCCCTACTGGGGACACTCTGGGGACTGGGTTCCAGGAGCAAGCCCCTGGCACGGGGTGGCTGCAAAGAGCCTCCTTTGGAGAAGGTGTTTGGGCTGCGAGCTCAGAGTCGGGGCGAGTGGCTGGCAGAGGTCGGGTGCCCTGCTCTGTGCACGGCACGGGAACACCTCGTTTTCTCCGCTCCCCACTTGTTCTGTGCCAACGGGTTATTTTAAACACCCGCTCCAGATCTGGTGGCTCCGGCAGCGCTCAAAGGGATCCTACGAGACGCACAACTGGGGCAATGGGAGGTGCCCCTGGATGAGACTACTCGGCCCGCGGCTGCCGGGGTGCGGGTGGGAGCTGCAGGAAGAGCAGGGCCCTTGGCAGGCTCCAGGGAGCGAGCGGCTGTTGCGGCATCTCTGGGCCGCTGCTTCCCAGGGTGGCTTTAGCACAGTTATAAATAGCCAGTGTGAACAGCCGGCACGGTGCTCTTTGGGCAGCTGCCTGGGGGACCCCCAAAGGACATGGGGCCGTGGCACGGCTGGAGGGGTCAGGGCTCAAACCCCAGCGCGTGCTCCAGCCCCAGATGTCAGCTGCCATGCGGGGCCGGGGGCCGAGCCGAGCGCCGAAGCTCTTGCGCTTTCCTGGCTCTGTGTTTTGCAAGATGGAAAGGGGGAAAAAAAAAAAAAAGACAGAAAATGAAGAAAATGTAATTGCATAAATTCCCAGGGCTGAGCAGGAGGTATGAGACAGTGTGGAAAGGCCCCCAGGCTGGGGGCTGTGATACACTCCAGCTGTCAGCACAAATAGTTGACATTGCAAGAGCAACTGCGAGTCCCCCTCCCTCCACTGCAGGGACTTGGGGCTACAGGGAGCCCCCCACCATGGGAAAGGGGAGGCAATAAAGGGGGCCAGTCTCCCTCATCCTTTCTCCAGGTGACCTTTAGATGAAAAACCAGTGAGGCCAGGGGACAGCCAGGGGACAAGTCCAGCACCTCAGATCATCCATCCATCCATCCATCCATCCATCCATCCATCCATCCATCCATCCATCCACCCACCCACCCACCCATCCATCC
>JAOEGS010023757.1:0-18192 GCA_025447755.1 Corythornis vintsioides | reverse complement strand
TATCCAAAAGCTATTATTGGATTTTAATTTTTTTTTTTTTTTTTTTTTTTACTTTATAACATAACTCTCAGATGTACTTTAATTGCTTCATGCTCTAAAATGAAATTAATTATGTAACTGTATAGAACTATTTTTATGCAGTTCAAAAGTTGGGAGTGTGTTTTCCTGGAGTTTTTTGGTTTTGTTTTTACTCAAGGATTCTAGTTGATATTTTATTTTAACAGTTGGCATTTCTGTTAAATGCTGGAGTCACTTTCAAGTGCATGAGGAAGAAGGTCAACCCAACTCTGATGTGGTTGAGCAGAGGCCACCCTCAGAGAACAAGAACAGGGAGGGAAAGAGTTCAAGGCAGGGGGAAGAAGCAGTTACAGAAAGGCATAAATTAGGGGAGGGGAGAGGTAAGAGGCTAACAGTCATATAACTGATGCCTGCAGCTGTCAGTACACTGTGCTGTGTTATTAACTAAGTCCTTTGGTTTTACACCATGGCTTGAGGGTTTTTAGTTTTCAAGCCATCATGTGTGTCTTGTACAGCAGATTCAGCTTTTCAGTAAAGAACAAGGTAGAAGCTGTCTTGTTTTGTTTTTTTGTTTTTTGTTTTTTGTTTTTTTTTTTTTTCCCTATCCTTGTAGAGGAATGGGTACCAGCTAAATTAATGTAGGAATTAGAGACACTTCTACTCATTTGGAAGACTAGTCTTTGATGACACCTCAAAGCAGGGTGGGGGGGAAAGCTTTAAATACAGGCTGTATACAAAAGTCAAGAGCAGGGAGGTAGCAGGAGATGGGGGCAGGGGGAGGGTTTGCTCAGTGAATCAAAGGACAAAAGCAGATTATTTTTCTTTGAGTATGTGTCTGACTTTTCATGTGGTGTTAATCCCACTTCCACATGTTAAAGGAGCACACGTTCCTTTCTCTCAGTCATGGGGCTAAGATGGAAACTTACATTTAGCGTTTATTCAGCACATATATTGTTCTTCCCTATTTCAGCCTTTTTAGCCTTTTTGGTGGTGTTTTATATAAATAGGCCAAAACCTGAGGAAGAACAGTGACCTTCATATGCTGTTTGCAATCATTTCTTACAGTTCAGAAGTCAAAGTATTTTTCCTACTGCCATCATAGATGATCTTGCACCAGACACTACCTATTGTTTGAAAGTTCAAGCAACTCTTCCTTTTGACTCAAAAGAAGGCTTATTCAGTCCCATTCGTTGTGTAAAAACTACCCGTAAAGGTACAGAGTAAAACTGTTTTATCTTAAAATTATTATTCAAGTTTAAACTGTTGGAAAAATAAATTCTATAAAGCAGTAGAAATATTTAAAAGTGCCAAATTCCTACTTATTTTGGTATAACAGCAGTCTTGACAGTTATGTACGTTTTACATCAGTATAATATGTGTCATCTATTAATATTAGAGTTTAATACTAAAAAAAGGTTTTTGCTCTGAGGCAAATTTATTTGGGTGGCAAAAACTGCTTTCTCTGGGAAAGCTGGTATTTTTGAATTTGTGACTTAGAATCAGGAGGAAAGGGGACATGTATTTAGGCAAAACAAAAGCCTTTTGTATACTTGGCACTACATAAATGCATATAAAGTTTAACTAAGCTTATAAAAATACTGTTTTATACAAGTCTTGGTGAATTTATTATTACAGATACTGAAGAATGTTTTAATGGCAGTGTGCCACCAGTTGCTTCTTTGTCATGTCTGGATTTAAATTGTTTTGTGTTGTTGCGGCGTCTGTTGACTTTTAAATGTTTATTTCAGGAAAACAAATAACAGTGTGGGATTGTAGAAAGCTAAGCTTTGGGTGGAACAGGTGGTACATCAAAATTACTTTGCACATGTGTATTTTTTACAAACTTTTCTCATACTTTTATTGCTGAAACAGTTTATTTCTGATATCAATGTTTCTGTACTTCTTTTTTTGAGTTGTTTTAATTATTGAAAGTGTATCATGACTGTTTACATGAGAAATACCTATTCAGGGAGAAGTTGCTATATATAATAAAATTTTTTTCAATAACTGTGGGTTTCCTTTTTTTTTTCTTGAGCAGTGAATAACCTACACTGCGCAACAAATGTGCATGTTCTTGCTTTGAATATGGATTTTCATCTGCATTGGAATAATCAGTATAAACACCATGTCAGCTACAATGTACAGTATCTCATGTGAGTTTAAACAATTTCCATATCTTTGTGTATATGCCATTCCAAATGCCATGCATTGTATTTTGCATAGTTACTGGAAGCTAAAGTGAAATACTTGATAAAAGTGACATAATGTATTAAGTGAAACACTGTCACATAAATATTGTGGCCAGCAGCTAAATGGAGAGAGATCTCTAGCATTTATTTTAATTCCTTTGGCATGATAGAAAAGTAATTGACTTGATAGAACTACATGATAAATTATAAAATCTAAATAGAAAGATAATCTATCAGTTTTATGAGTTAAGGCTTTAATAAAGCACTGATTGCTGTTTTGTGATCCAGTTAACTTCCTAGTTTCTGTTAAAAATGAAAAAAAAAAAAAAAAAAGAAATCTAGATATGAGGAATTTCTAAGGGCCCCCTTAAAGATAAATACAAACCAACTATGTACCACAAGTGAACATGCTGGTTTGTGGGGTTTTTTTGAGTTGAAGGACCTCACATCAAAAACTATTAAAATCTCTCTTGCAGTGGGTATCTAAAGAAACTTCATGATGATTACTCAACAAAGTGGATCAATGTACCTGGATGTGAAAACATCACTGATACACAATGCAATTTCTCATCTGTCATCACTACTACTGGATTTTATTATCTCCGTGTGGAGGCCATCAGTGAATATAATAAATCATGTTTGTCTAATGAAGTCAAAGTAGACCCTCTAATAACAAGTAAGCAAATGTGTTTTATTCTGAATAAAGCTGTTAGTCAAGTTAAACTTTTAAGTATACATTTCGTACACATTATCACAGATTTCAATTACAATATTTTATGCAATATTTATTTTATTTTTTTTAATGTCTTAAGATGAAATTGGCCCTCCTGGTGTGAAGTTGGACATCAGTGATGTTTTGCTCCATATCCAGATTTCTCCTCCAGGAGGAGCTAAGAGTGAAGTCATGAGAGACAGTTATGACTTGTCTTACCGAATTCTGTATTGGAAGAATTCATCAAATAATGAGGTAAGAACTATAAATACTTAAAATATTATATTAAATTTATGACTTAAAATACTAAGTTTGAATTCTCCTCGAAGCTTATTTCCAAAACAGGCACATACATGGTGTATCAGTCATGCAATGAATTTGGTTTTTGTTTTTCTGAAAGATCCTTTGCAAACCTAGTGAAGGCAACTTTTATCACAAAGTAATTGAGATTTAAGTCTTTTTCCATCATTAATTTCCAATTAATGTAGCTTCCATCCCCTCAAATTCTTTTATTTCTGTATTTGCAGTTTTGTAGCTATATTTATCATAAACCAATGAAGTCTTGCATGCTTTTAGTTCATGTTTTAATGGATATTTCCATATTCTTTAAATACTTCTTAGAGTAAAATACTGTACAGCAATTGGTAAATGTGCATGTGTAAATGCATCTAAAAAAAAGGAGGAAACATACTGCAACAGGAAGAAATTTCCTTTTGTACACTGCTTTGATCTGTAAGATTTGAGTATGATGAAAACAGTCATTTCTTGCCAGCAGGTGTCTCTGGGTATGTTTGCCAAGGAGAGAGTTGTATTATTTCTTTAATTTCATTTAATCCAAGTACAGATCACTGTCTATTTTTACTGAATTATTCCTTCATGAGAGGACAAAAAAATCTAACTTATATGAGTGACTCGTAATATTTACGTGCATCTTATTCTTCCAATTTTTCCTTTTCAGGATGAATTCAAAATGAAAGAGATAAAACAGACAATAGGTACAGTCTCTGATCTAACACCTGCGACTTGGTACTGTGTAAAAGTACAAGCATTCACAGAAATTTACAATAAAAGTAGTTATTACAGCAAAAAGGAGTGCATCAGAACACCAGAAGGTAGGAAAAGCTTGGGAATTGTTAACACTTCTGGTAATAAAAGTGTTAACCTTTCACAGGATGCCTCTTTAATCTAAAAATACATGCAGCATGACTTAATGGCCTCTCAGTTAGCACATAGTTGGCCAACAGTCTTTGTGCTTTGTGTTTTCTCACAAAGAGAGAACACAAAAAAAAAAGTGTTTCTCTTGCAGCTAAACTAATAAACTACCTCTTATGTGACCTGATCAAAATTGCATTCTTGTTATTCCAAGAGACAGCTTGGTTTAGAAGTTATATCCCATTAATAACTGTAATGATGATGAATTAAACTTAGTTCTGTACAATAACTTGTTAATAGGAAAGCTTTAGCTTCCAGTACTTTCAAGACACTTTTAGAAGGGTGCAAGGAATCACTAATGCTATGTTTTCATTAATATTGTTGAAATGGTCCTAATTGTTCTGTGAATTAATTATATTTTATAAAATCCCGTGCTAAAATGTGAGAAGACAAATATTCCTACTCAGAGCTGGAAACTCACCTCTGTGCAAAATAAGAATACGTTTGTAGATGGATTACACTTGGAATATTAGAGCAAGTTACCTGTTGAATTGAATTTGACCAATTACCTTCTATTAGCAGGCTGTGAAACTAGAAAAATTGCTAAATATCCAAACTGACTTCAAACTAAGCAAATGTAATCATAATAATGCTACTTGCTCACATCTCATCAATATCTAGACTGAATGGTTTTTATTCACTTTTTTTTAGGTAAAATATTACCTCTGGTAATTTTAGCAACATTCTCAATTGCCCTGGTTGCTGTAATTCTTGTGGCTACACCAATTGGTTTTGCCCTGTATCAAGCCTACAATAAAATTAAATATGTGTTCTTTCCATCATGCAAGCCTCCTTTGAACATAGAGGTAAGAGAAGACATTTTTCTCATTCATTAAGCAGGTGTATTTATAGAAAAATGAGCAGAAAGATGTTATGAAACAGTGTTTCTCTGTTACCCTTTGGTCTCACAGGTTGTGAGTAAGGGTAACAAATGGCATATTACAGGTAGAAAACCACCTAGTGCTACTGAATAAAATAAACCAGATATGTCCATCTCTAGTGTGAAGCAGAATCACTATTTGGGTGTTGTGTATGAATATTCATCTTTTCTGCTTCTCTCTGCAGGGTTTTGGACAACAGTTCTTGAACAGTCTTTATCTGCCAGCTGCAGAAGAACCAATAGAAAATTGTTCAGTAATTGAGCACATCATCACAAACGAATTAGATCAAGTTGATTTTAAAGACTGCAAACATTCTAAACAGAGCAGTAGAGATTCAGGGAATTACTCCAACGATGATGATACTCCAGGGAACAAAGCACCACAAGTGCTGGCAAAGGAAATAGTATAACTGGAAGGAAAAGAAAACTCATAGGGGACTGGCAGAGTAATAGACACCACTTTTTATTGTGAAGTCACAGCCTAAGGAAGACAGTGGGACTTTAGGATCTTTGCTTCAGGTTTCCAAACCTGGGCCTTGTTACTGGAAGGTGACCTCTCTGCTGCAAGCTGACTAATCTTAAAGCTCAGTTGACATCTTGTACCTTACACCATTTTGACTGAATTTTCATCACGTGTTAAAAAGAATACCATCTGTGGAGAGAGGAGCAGTTCAGTACACTTTATGTACATGATCCTTATAACCTCAGCAAAAGCCTGCTTTGTTCCACAAGAAGGATTCCTCACTACTGGAGAGGTCTGAATGCCAGTGTGTGCTGTGGCAGAAGCCTGAAATTCCATTATTTAATCTTATGATGTTTACAAAGGTAGAAAGAAAAGCAGTTTTGCACTGTTCTTAACAGACAACAAATGTCCAAGCCAGATTTATACTGCAAGAAAATGGAGAATACAGTTACTTTAAATGACAAAGCACATTAAGAGGAATATTCTTCAGTGATTTTCTTTTTTACATTTTTTTTTCCCTTTCCTCCCACCATGGCTACATAACCAGAAGTGTAAAATGTTTACTTCTAATGGGATTGTATTTAGAAATCTTATAACAAGGAGGAAATTTATTTCTGTCATTAGGACCCATGTTGAATTTAGAAAATGCTTTTTAACAACTGGTGAGGATGCTTGTTATTCAAAGATTTTTCATCTTAATCTACTTTTGCCAACAGACTTTTTCTTTCTACAAATTACAAGGATGTGCTGCAATAATGTTTTAATTTGCATACCACTTCTTATGAAGTAATTTTTTTAAGTAGCCTATTTTTTATTAATAAATTGTTTTAGACTCAACTCTTTTAAGCTTCATGTGGGTTGTTTATTGCAACTCTTGGTGGGTTTTTTTGTTTTTTTTAATTTTGAAGATGTGATTATAATTTTATACATTTATTATGTTCTTCAGGGAACACAGGGAAATAAAATTTTGCACATTAACGTCTTTATGCCTTTCTTGGTTCCATGTATTTTTGACATAATGACATTGAAGTTACACCATTGACACTTAAAATACTGAAATTATTTAGTGGGGTGAGATACAACTCTATTAATGCTTTCAACTAGACAATGGAGAGTTGGATTTGTCAGTATTGATGGGAAAAATCACAAGCAAGTTAATCTAACCCAATATTTTTGAACTAGAAGTTCCAATTGAAACTGGAAGCACTTAACCAATGTTGATATTACAGAATACCTGTAATATAATTAATACTCAGTGTGGGGAGTGGTGATGAAGCAGAAGTTTCCTGTCAGGGGATTTTTAGTTGAAAGGAAACATCTGGAAATTATTTTGCATATTGGGTCATGCACACTGGGATTTTCCTGAGACTTCTGCTCTTGGAATTGATTTTGTAATTAGGATTGTTTTAATATGTATAAATTCAGAATCATATGCTCCATGTTGAATGGGTCAGAATGTACAGGTAAAAATAGGCAGTAAAGGACAACTTTGGTGGTAAATATTTATGGTTTATTGGATCATTTTTGTAGGGATGATTTACTGAAAAATTCTTCAATACCATTAGCACTCAACTGTACTTTGTCCTGGGGTATTTGGCACATTTCTAAGTGTTAGGTGTTGCTGTTTGACACTGGGACTTTATTTTGAAGAAAAAAAATATGAAGATGGGTGCCAATGGGAGTATTTCTCACTTTACTAGGAATTTCAGTGCCTTCTAGGTAGGGGGAAGCAGAGGAGATCTGCACAGGAGGAGTTGTTTTAGATGGCTACGTTCTTCCTGTCAATGCAATTATTTTTCTGACTGTGTGCCCAGTGATGGTTTTCACTTAAAGTTTGTAGGTATAGTAGTATATAGTTCCAGAAACTATATTCCTTTTCCTCCATGGAGCGTCGTTTAACTCAAAAACCTGCCAAGTATTGTTATGCAATCACCTTAAAAGTGGGGGGTTTTACCTGGCATACCTTTCTAGAAGCAATGTTGGTACCTCATGTTTTGTGCTCCCTCTGCTGGTCTTGTAACAGCAAATTGAAAAGTTGGGGTGGGACAAGGACAGGGGCAATATTCAAACAGCCTTGTAAAAATAGGATTATTTTTTATTTTATTTATCTCTTAAAATGAGACTGATTTCAAATTTAAATATCCAAACTAGTTAGCTGGTAGTTTTATGCCACAATGACCTTATCCTTAGATCCTTGTCCATAATCCATATATATATATATATATATATATATATATATGTATATTCATAACTGACTGGTTGTGAAGTAATGCAAAGCTGTAGATTTAAAGTGTATCAGAATACTGATTTGTTTAATTTTTCTCTCTATTTTCACATGAGATTCGAGGTCGGTGTCTAAATATATATCTTTGTTTAAAATCACTTCTTAGCTATTGACTTTTGAAAGAAGCCTGTACCTTATGGCAATAGTCTTTGTGCTCTGCATGTAAGTACTGTAAATATCAACAACAAAAAGGTGGTTGTTATTCTCTAATAGCAAAGGGAGAGAAGGCCACAGCTGTTTGTCAACTATTTGAACATTACACGGCTGCTTAGGCACATGTTGCCACTGATTTGCAGTGTCCTACAAGGTGTATGACAAAGGAAACACAATTTCTGTATTCAGTTTCCTGCAATAGGTTTCATGTGTGTAGACCATTGTTAGCTTTACCAATTTCTGTGCTTTTGTTATTGTTGTTTGATTTTGTTTTGTTGTTTGTTGGGTTTTTTAACCCTTTTTCAGCTGCTCTGTCCCAGGACACCTGCCTGGCTGGCTGCTTCCAGGCCAGAGACCTTGGTTCTCTGCCCAGGCTGAGGGATGTGGCTACTACTTTTCTGTTTGCAGGTTCAGTTGGTAGCAGAGCTGAGCACATGTTCTAGACACACACCCACAGAGGACACTGATGTGGCTGGTTACAGAGACTGTCATGAACAAGGTACATCTCTTACAGGACTCTAACGGAAAGCAGAGAGAGCCAAGTCCCCTTCTTTGGCTGGTAGAGACAGCAGCTCACTAGGAAAGCACACACATATTGATGCTCCCCAAGTACCAGCATGGCCCCTCTGCCTTCTCAGCACATGGGACCGTGCCCTGGTCCCAGACCTTCTTACCTGCTTGATCTTAAAGGTCTCTTCCAACTAAATGATTCTGATTCTCTGGCTGGTCCAGCTTGATGTTCACTATCAAACACACGCATTCACACACTTGTCCCACTGGCACTCCACGTTTGCAAGTTCCTCTGGATACCAGCACAAATCCTTGCCCATCTGCTTGCTGGCTAGTCCAGCTTGGAGTGTGCTGGCAAATGCACACATACACCCCCCACACACCAGGATTATGGAAGATACACATGTCATTCCCCTGCTCCAGGCAGTAGCCAGCACCAGGCACACAGGCTGTGACCTGTAATGCTGAGTCTCACTCCCCTCACTCTTGCTAGTGACTGCAAGAAGCTGGTTTTCAGGAAGCACAGCATTCCTGACACAGCGGCTGGAGGTTAAAGACCCCTATGCCAGTAGCTGACACCATGCCCCTGGTCTGATTCCAGGAGCTGGCATCAAATCTACTCTTGTACGTGCAGCTCTCACCAGTAGCTGGCACTTAGTCCTTGAATACACATGGGATAGAGAATGAAATTACACAGAGAAGTAAGTTGTTAAGATTTAATAATAAGATATAAGCATATAGGACAGAGTCTAGTCATTAGGCACAGGTCTGAGCCAGAGAAGTGTATAGAGCAGCCTTGTTTTATATGCAACCAGCACTTCTTACACACTTTTCTGTCTACTCCTCCCTTCCTTCCTGCTTCCCCTTCCTTTGCACAGCCTCTCATGGGTTTGTACAGCTCTGCTGATTCTCCAGCACCTTCCAGTTCCTCTTCAGACAAAGAGATGTAACAGTCATTATTTCCTGGTTACTGCCTGAAACAGTGGTGGTTTGAGGCTTATTTTAGATCTCAGGAACCTAAGTGCTTTTCTCTACATATTTTTATATTTGGTAGTTATTCTAGCATCCGAAATCCTTTTCAGTAAAGTGATTAACCTCTCAGTCTGCAAGCTGTGTACATCGACATCACATCTATGTCTTGTATCAGAAGCATCTTTGCTTCACAGTGGTCCCAAACCTTTCATGATGTAGAGTCACAGCCCTCCCTTTGTCTTTCTGTGAATGCACAAAGTCTTTGGGAGAACTGAATGCTAAATGCTCCTTTCAAGTGAAAGGGGCATGGCTGAATGGGTTGACTGACTCAGATTTCTTACCTTAAAAAATTATCAACTCAATGTTATCTTGAAAGTCCTGGTCTGTGTTTCACTCCCCTCCCACTCCTCAGTTCACTGGTTGCATAGCTGCCTCCTTTCCTTGGGAACACCACTTCATTTGGAAGTTGGAAGGCTTAGACAAATATAAACATACATTTCTCTTCCTCTTCCTCCAAAAATATTTGCTTAACAGCAAGCCACTGTCCATCAGAAATTCCTATAAAGCAGAACAGATGACATTCACAAATTGAGGTTCAGTTATCAGTCCTATCTGCAATGCTTATTTCTTTTACTTTCAGGTTGCAATTTGGAATCCAGAAAAAAAAAAAAATCAACATGAAGTAAACAGAATTCCTTTGACAGCCTCTTTGACTTCTCATTCCCCATATCTATTCAACTACAGAGTGTTTTTTGAAAGGACTATCTGGACTGTTCCTGTGAAGGACCCAGTTTCTTAAGAGGATTTAAACACATTTCACAGCACCCTCAGATTACCTACATGCTGCTTTCAACGTTCCTCAGAGCTCAGTTTCACCCTTTGTCTTCTGCCAGAGCTGGTTTCACCAGAGTGCAGTAAATAGTCATGAAAAAAAATAAACAAGCAAAACAAAAGCAAACAAAAACCAAGCCTGACAAAAGCAAATAGTTTCGTGTTACTTAAGGCTAATGATCACCAAAATACACAACAAAGGAAAAGCAATGCAATAGCTGTCAGCAGCTGTATGGAATTAGTTATGCTTTAAGAGGAAAACAGTTTGAGTAGCTTGTTTCCACCTTTCTTTATTCATGATGTTTGACCTAGCAGTTATCTCCATTAGATGGGTGGGAGAGATTCAGGCCCTAATGACAAACCTTGTTAGCAATTTTTTTTTAAATTTCTTTTTTTAAAAAACAAAACAGATTATCAGATATCAAATTTCAAAGGCAACCTAAGGTGGTGCCAGTATTTAGTAATCTGGTTTGAATTAATCTCCATCTTTCCTTCTGAAGTCTTATGAAATTCAAAGCTCTGCTTTTGGTCCTCCTCTTATTTTAGAAATGTTTTTCATAGCTTGAAGACAAAGGGATTCAACCACCCTAGTCTGTGCCCAGAGGAGAATTTCCCAGTGGAATGCTGCTTTTGAAAATTTATGAGGAAGCCATGATAGGGTCTCAAAATCTGATTAGGATTTTATTCCTCAAAAGCCTGAGTAGTATTGGCAACAGTCAACTGAAATTCCTGTAGTAGGTGAGATTCAGAAGGTCATGTCATAGATCTCCACTTGTGCTTCTTTTCAGTAGGCATGATGGTCTAGTTCAGGCATCAAAGAGGGATGTTGCTCAGGTTGAGGCAAATGACTGCACGGTCAGTCTGGCTTTGGTTCAGAGAGGAAGCTGGGGATTCTCTCTCAGGATTTTTCATGTGGTCACTGCCTGTATTTGCCACAATATAACTGTGTATGTTAGGCAAGAACTCAAAGGAGAAAGATGAGTGATTTACTTAGGACACTATTGTTTTCTAGAGGTGCTTTTGTAAATCATTGTCCAGTGTTGCAAGCCTTCCCTTACCAGAAATAATATTGGATCAGGCCTTAGGTTGTGCTCTTCAAAGAAGCATTACTTCTGAAATTAATGTTTTAACCTCATACCCTGTTCCCTGGAAAATGTACACAACAGAAGTTGTAGATTTCAAAAAGTTCTGCATCTAAATGTCAGTATTTGAGGAACTTGGGTAATTCTGTCACTAAGCTTTTTGTTAACACAGTTCTTTACAACTAGCAACAACATACCCAGACATCTTAAATTAACAATCAGTTTCAGATATCAAATGACATCTTGTCTTAGCAGTAATTATCTGTCAGACAAGTTTATCTATAGTAGACATGGGGTGTTTATTTCTGCTGCCTATGTGAGCTGCTTTAAGTAGGCATTCTGTGACTAACTGGTTATACTTCCTCTCTGTTTCTAGGAGACTCTATTTCATCAGATAGTTACTGTAAATGAATAACTTTTTTTTTTTTTTTTAAGTACCACAGCATGCATGTGAAATGCACACATCACAACAGGCTCAAAGGAAAGCCTCTTCTTTCCACCATCTCTAAGCATGTGGAGGAAAGGAGGCTTATCACGAGTAGTCACCATGGATTCTGTAGCAGGTAAAATACTTGTTCACTCTGTGATACATTCAAAGACAGAGGATGGTATACACAACATGTCAGAATACAAAAATGCAATATAATCTTCATCTTCAATAATAAAATATTAGGAGCATCTGTTTAAATCTTGACGTTTGTTTTTAACTTTTGAACTCTTTGATGGTAGCACCTCTGCCTTTGCAGGTTGTGAATAAGAGCATGAGAAGATACAGAGCTTGATGCTTCCCATTACAAGCCCCTTGTGAATAGAAGTGGGCTGCAGAAGGCTTAGTCTACCAGGTGCTGGGAAGCAAAACATTTTAGTTATCAAAAGTCCCAGAAGAACCAATATGTCTTGCTGAATATTTATGACATCACTCTATTGCAGTTATGTGCCATCATGATATTTTTTTTACCTACTTTTAAGACTTCTCAGTGATTTTAAGAGCCTGTAACTTGCAGTAAGAGAGCTCTTTCTCCTCTGAAATGCATTTCCTTCTACCTTCACTTGCTACCTTTCTCTTTTTCATGTTGATAGATTTTAGTGAGGGAAATGGACCAGCAAGAAAAAAGTAATTGTATCTCTTTCTGATTTTACATTAATTTTGATTTTTGCTCCCTAAACTCAAAGAAAAGAAAGCAATACACATAACTGCCTCTAAACTCCAGTAGGTCCTACAGATTTCCTCGGCTAATTTTTATTTTTTTCTTTTGGAGCTGGTTGATAGGATCAGATGTTTCACTGACTTCAGTTCTCATATTTGTCTTCATTAAGTCACTGTTTATTCTCAGTTCTCTCCTTTCTCTTCAGCTCTCCTTAAGCTACCAGTTTTAAGAAGTTATCCACTGATGGTGAAAACTACATATTTCATTCATAGGTCTTTTTCATGAAAGCACAACCAGGCATTTTGCTTTCTCTTCTCACAGCCTGCTATATTCTAAGAGAGTGTTTTCTTGGGCTTTGACTGAACAGGAAGCTCAAAGTAAGAGAGAGCAGTAGGAGCAAAAACAAAAGCCTGCAGTTTTCTGCCTGGTTTGGTAAAGGGAAAACACGTATGATGAGTTATGGGATTTCTCTAACAATTGCAGTAAATACATGGCTTTTGATGCAGCAGTAGAGGGAAACCCCTCTTCAGAATTCATGCCTTGAGGTGCTCTTTAACATCTTTAAGTTTCCTTTGTGAATCAGAATCTCAGTGGTGCAGGAATTACAGATGTCAGGAAAATTAACGTCTTCTCCACATCCCCTTTTGTTCTTTACATTTCACAGTCAGAAATTGCCCAAGGCTTTCCCAGCTCCCTGCCACCAGTTGACATTCTCCAAGTCATGCTAACAGCATGTGACCCAAATCCCTCCACTGGCTTCAGATATCATTTCTAAAGGATCCGTGTCTCAATCACAGGCTCTGGGGAAATCCCAAAGTGAAGCTTGTGGAACATCCAGTATCAGCAAAACGGGCGAGCTGCTGGACTGAGAGTTGAGTCACTCTTCCCAGCAGGGTTCAAGATAAGGTCAGAATGCAGCAGGGCACTCCCATGAAGTGCTCAATCTAACTTGGAGCTCTACCAACCCCTCCTAGCCCATCTTATTTTCACAATCAACCCAAGAGGCAATTTTCCAGCAGTTGCATTTTTTTTTCCTCCCCCTCCTTCGTTTATACTCCTCTCTAGCTTTTAGCATTTAGTCTGGAGAAGAGAAAACTGAGAGGGGATTGATTTATCAATGTTTGAGGGCTGAGTGTAGGGAGGAGGGGGGCAGCCTCTTCTCAATTGTGCCCTATGATAGAACAAGGGGAAATGGATGGAAGCTGCAGCACAGGAAATTTCACCTCAACGTGAGGAGAAACTTCTTTGCTGTAAGGGTCACAGAGACTGGAACAGGCTTTCCAGAGAGGTTGTGGAGTCTCCTTCTCTGGGGATTTTCAACACCCACCTGGATGCATTCCTGTGTGACCTGTGATAGATTAGATTATAGAATATGGTCCTGCTCTGGCAGGAGGTTGGACTCCAAGATCTCCATGGTCCCTTCCAATCCCTGACATCCTGTGATTTGTTATCAATCTTCAAAGGTTTTGGCTGAAATTCTGGCCTGTTTTGTTACTGTTTATGTATCTCTGTTTATTACCCTGTATTTATCTCTCCCTGCGAAGGATCTCTGCCCTGACAGCTTTCTTGACTGGGAGGAGCTGTACTACAGCATAAATGAAGTGATTCACCCAAATTTACTTGGAAATCAAAACTGCCCAGCCCTTACCTAGTAATCTGAATGTGACATACTCTTTCTGTACTTGCCTGTTTTCCTTTTGTCAGAAATCTGACAGCAGTGGTGTAAACTTTGCTCAGGGAGCTTTCAGGTGGTCAAACCTCAGTTTTAATAATATTAATACTTTAATGATAGTGTTGTTTTGTTTATATACTAATATTATATTATTATATGTTTTATTAATATTAATAAAAGGTGTTTTAAGTACCCTAACTCTGCATGGTTTCCTCTGTTGACAGTCCTGTCAGTCAGAGTTCTGCTGGCTGCCCAATCCTGTGCTAATAAAACGTATTTTCTAGGTGAAGACTTTAAGAAAGAGTATTTTGACTTTGTTCAGGAGACACATGAACTCTTCTGCTCTGTGGTATTTTTACCTGGTGTTGAAGCTCATAAATCACAAGTCCCTACCTAGTGAATTATTTAGCAACAACCGTTGTATTAAAATAGCAATAACCTGGAAGGAACGATCACCTCCAGATTTTTTTAATCCCAATGTTGAGCGATCAGTGGCATCCCTTAAAGGTACAGAGGTTAAGCTTAACCACGGGCTGGCGTTAGGCCAGCTGCAGCCAGCAGAAAGCTGGGGACCTTTAACCACTTAATGGCAAGATTTTCTCACGTCAACCGCACGCCTCCCATTCACAGGCAAAACTTCCGAGCCTGCCAGCTCTTCCACACCGCATGCAGCAGCGGGGGCTGGCTGCGGGGTTACGCCGCATCCAAGCCTAACACCGAGGCGGGCTCTGCCCTTCTCGGGCGGTGCCTCCAGGAGCTTCCCACCGCCCCTCCGGGCCACAGCTGCTCGCAGCCCGCGGCTCTGCAGGCGGGGCCAAAGGCGGGCTCTGTGGGTGTAGGCGGGTGTGGAGACGGAGCGAGGCCGGGATGGAGGCGACGCCGCCGTCGCTTCCCTCCCCGCAAGCAGGAGGGCTCGGGTTGCGGGGGTGAGGAGCCCCCCGCGCCAGGCTAGCCCGTCTCCAGCACTCGGGGACCGGCGAGCTTTCGCTGGCGGCGAGCGGGGCCGGGCGGCGAGACGCTGCTAGCCGGGCCATGCCGTGTAGGGAGCCGCTCTTCTCCTTCCTCCTCCTCCTCTTCTGCCTGCTCTGCGGCTTGCTCCGGGCCCGGGGTGCAGGTGAGTGCGGCGGGGTTCGATGCGGGGCCGGTTTCTGCCGCCCGCCCTGCATCTCTCCGGGCGCCTCCTCCCCGCCGGGCTTCCGGGCCGGGAGGCAGCGGAAGGACACGAGGCGAGGGCCCGGGCTGGGGACGGCGTTGAAGGGAGGCGGCTGGCGGTGCATAGCAGGAGCTTAAGGGTGCTGGAGCCGCAATGACGGGGTGGCGGGTTTCACCCTTTCCCTCGCTCCGCTGGATCCTGGCTCTCTGAGGAGGACGAGCCACGTTCCTCCGGCCGCCCCCAGGGGTTGCTGCTGCTGGAAAACGGGGCGTCCCCCCCGGGTTGCCACCGGCTGAGATCCCGGCCCGAGGTTGGCTCTGTGCCCGGCAGCTGGGCGGAGAGCAGCGTGACCCCGAACCAGCTGCAGCTGAGAGATAGAGGCCGAAACCTGCAAGGGTTTCGTCTCTGGTCGGGGATTGATTGGGTGTCAGTCGCTGATGTTCACCTGCTGTACTCGAGCCTCCTCTTTCACCTCTCTGAGCCGACAATTTAGATAGGGTTGGATTTCGACTTCACTAGAAATGCTTGGTCAAAACGGGGGGTGGGTGGGTGGGTGGGTTTGCTTCTGTGGTCAGGGCTGAGCTGTAGCTCAGAAGTGTAATCCTGGCTTCAGTGTGTTATCCCAGCAAGGATGGGAGAGATGCTGCCCATGTCTTGAATGAGGTGTGCACGATGGATGGTCTGGCACTTATTCGGGTACCTCCATGAGTTCATCATGTCCACTGATATGTTTTCTTATGTTCATCAAGGCCTGGCTGGCTGGTCTGTGTCTTGTGAAGCCCTTGGGGCTCTCTGGGTGTTTAAGGGCAGCTGCTGTTCCAGGCCTGCAGTCTGTGGCTGGATTCAGGATTCCAAATATCCATGGGTGGGTTGAGGTGATCTGGGGGGACCCAGTGCAGTCAGTGTTGCCAGGTTGTTACCCCAGCAGCAGCCGTGGAATTTCCCAGGGAGCTGTCCTGGTGTTTGGTTTGTGGATATTGCCTCCTTCCTCTCTGCACTCTCTCTCATAGGCATGGTGCACTGTATTTCTTCTGTTGCAAATGAAGATGCTACACATAACTATCTGAGCCAAAATAAGAGCTAGCTGTCGTAACCTATCCCCACTTGGCCACATGCTTCTACTATTCACCTTTTGCAGACTTTGGCGCTTGTCTGGGACAGTTCTGAGAAGCCAGTTGGATACACTAGAAGAACAAAAACCCACCCACCCCTCTCTTTTTTTTATTGCCATTTATCAAAATTATGTATTCTAAGGGGAAGGGCTGAGAAATCATTTGGGAGCAGGAGCAGAGGCTGTGAAACCAATGGCTAGGTCAGGCCAGAGTGCTTTCACTCACTTGAACTTGTGGCTTCACACTCTACTGTGTGAAAGCTTTGACTTGTGGCTTGAAGAACCAGGAAGTCTCTGCATCAGGGAAAAAAACCCCAAACAATCTGAGCACTATTTGGCAGCTGCTTTAAAAGAGCCAGTTCAGTGAGACCCCATTGCAGGCAAAGAGAAAGGATGGGGCTTTTCTGCCTTCTCCCTGGCTGAAGGTAGTTTGGGTTTTTCTAGGCTAGTTGCACATGTAGGTGCTTTTTATTCTGAAGTGTGCATTTTGTTACTTTGGCTCATAGAAACTAATGATCATTATGGAGTTCACTGTGTGGTTTCAGAAATGTAACTTCCCTTGTCAAGTTGAGATATCTAAGAAGATACAACTGCTTTCCTTCCATGTGCTATGGAAACAGCTCCTCCATGCATAGGAAGTGCCTTGTGATGCACAGCACCTTGATGTTCAACTAGAACCATAGATCTATTTTTCAGTGCTTTTGAAGCTAGTAGAGGAAATGATCTGTTTCTGAATGCCAGTATAAGGCAAATAAAAAATGTGTGCAGTTGAGGAGAAGATGAAGCAGCTGCTCTCGTCATTCATTGCTTTTTCCTCTTTTTTAAAGAGGAAGAGAAGAAAAATTGCTAGTGCTTGTGTTTCATTGGGATTTATTCTTGGTTATTGTAAAATTAGTTTGTATTGGATGTCTGAGTGCACTGATTACTGATGGTGTGAGATACCTTTGCCACGTGCCAGACCAGCAGTGAGAGTGGGACAAAGAATTTGTGTGATTGGAAAGTGAAAACTTTTCTTGAATGAAGAAAAGGTGACTTAGTGGCCTTTAAAATGCTCCAAGAGATTAATAGTTTATATTTAATATTTTATCAACTATTTAATAGTTGATTAATAAACTCTGGCAGGGGAGTTGGACAAGATGATCTTCTAGGTCCCTTCCAACCCCTAACATGTGATTCTGTGAATCCAAAACAGGTTTGCAGTGCTGAATGATCTGTCTGTAACCTAAGGCAATGTGGGTTTATATAAGAGCACTCCTCAAAAGTTGAGGCCAAGAAACTAGTAATGTACCAATTAAAAGTTTGAGAGCTTAACTAGTTATTTTGTATTTTAGAGTTAGGATTTAATGCTACTTTGTGAAGATTTGTTTCATCTGTTTCCTGTACATAGAGGATGTTAAGAGCCAGAATTTACCTAAGTGCTTGATTTTCTGATCTTACATAAAAATAAGCAAACCATGTCTTAGGAGTCTTATTATTAAAAAAAAACAAACAACAAAAAAATGAAAATTTTATCACATGGGATACCATGTAATGCCATGCTTAGGACCTGTTGACCCAGAGTGTTTCATGATGTAAGGGAGTTACTGCATGGACACGCACAAGTCAAGGGAGATCAAAGATAACAAGAAAAGCTTCTACCAGTATGTTGGAGGCATAAAAGCAGTGTGGGCCCGCTGCTGGACCAAGTGGGTACCCTGGTGACTGAGGACAGAGAGAAGGCTGAGATACTGAATGCCACCTTTGCCTCGGTCTTTACTACTAAGGTCAGCTACCAGGAGTCCCAGGTCTCCAAGACCACAGAT
>JAOEGS010023751.1:129751-176972 GCA_025447755.1 Corythornis vintsioides | reverse complement strand
CAGAGGGCAAAGGAATACTGGATGGTAGGTATATGAGTGAGAGGCAATGTGAGGACACAATGGAGTGTGAGACACTAGAATAAAGAACAAAAATATATATTATATATATGATAGGGTTTTTTTATATATATAATGTAATTTATTCTACAAGGCTATTTGCCATCACCACTTTCAAACTGCCCTTTTCTACTTTTTCTCCCTTGTGAAAGCCATCATGTCCTCATCACCTCAGCTTTACTGGAGTTTCCAGTCTGGCTGACTCATCCACCAGCCTCTCCCACTCCCTCCACTACTCTTCCCCATCAGCTGAAAGAGTTTTGCTGGTGTGCTGGAAATGCCTCTGCCTTGAAGGCTTTTAAGGCTGTAAGAGGAAGCTCCTGGGTGCCTCCAGTTTCTGTCCTGCCCACTTGCAGTTTGCCCTTGTCCAAGTCAGGGTCTCCTTGTTTGTGGGTTTGCAAAAGGAATGCTCCATCCTGGGACCTTTGGAAAGTGTCTAGCAGGAGATGAGCCCCCCCCATGCCATGCTGGTGGCCATGAGGCAGAAGAGTGGGCTTTTGAGGTGGCCTGAGTGTATTCTCTGCTGGTATTTTTTTTCTCCACTCAGTTGGCTTTGGTAGTTCTGCAGCAGCATGAGAAGCTTTGCTATATTAAGGCAATTTTCCTTGGGTGGTGGCAGCAGCCTGATGTTTGTGGAATGTAAAACTCTCAGAGAGCAACGCCTGAGCTCTCAAAGGAGCAGCCCAGTTCCTGGCAGGGAGGGACAAACAGTCCTAGTCCCAAAGTGTTTTTCATCATGTGTCTCCCAGATCTGTTGTCATCAGAGACAGACTTTTCCTTTCTGTTGGTGGAGCTTCCAGGTTCCCAGCTGCTGAAGAGCCAGGGTTTTCACCCTGCCGACAACCCGAGCAATTGTTTGCATCAATTGTTTGCATCAAGGTAACCTAAATAACCTGAAAGGGAAATCAACAACAGCAAAACAAAACCTGAGGACCTCCCCAGTCATCTAACTAGAGAGAAACTTTATTTTCCCACACTGGTTTCCCTTTCTTTCCCCCTCGTTTGCCAGCATCTTTCTACCCTTAAAAAAAAATACCCAGTTCAAGAGTAGGGGACAGAGGGGAGGAAATCAGTTGCACTCAGTAAAAGCCTCAGGGCAATGCAGTTTTTTTCTGCTTTCTGTCTCTCTGACTCAAGCGCAAAGCTCGTAGCTTTTCTTTTTTTCTCCAGCTTTTAAGTTTATGCCTCTGCGAGCGTTTGTGGTTACAGCTTCTATTTCTACCCCGGTAATTTCTGACCTGTTTGTTGTTGGTTTTTTACCCCGCGAAAAGACACTCCCCCTTCCCTCCAGCTTCTAAATCTCTCCAGAGCCAGCTTCTGATCTCTGGCATCTCTTTTAAATCCCTTCCCTTGATCTGGGGAGCACGAAGGAGAGATTTGCGGCACCCAGCTTCATTCTGGAATCCTCGCCGGAAAGGAGCGGAGGGCGAAACCCTGCCAGAGAAGAGGAAAAGAGGCATCGTTGTCAAAGGCTCGGCGGTAGCGAGAGGCAGGAGGAGGCTGGGCCAGCGGTGAAGACGCCAGATTGGAGCGGGGAGGAGCCAGGGCCGGAGCGGTGCCGGGGCTCGGGCGCTTGCCCGCGGTCGATGCGCTGGGCAGGCGGTGGCGTGAGGATGCGGGAGAGAAATAAATGAGGAGTCAGTGGGCAGAGGCATTTCCAGCCAAAGGGAAGGAGCAGGAGGCTCCGAAGGGAGCTGACGTTGAGGGTTACTGGAGCAAGGGGAGCTTTGCGGGCCTGGCTTCCACCCTGGGCCAGGGCTAACATCTGGGCACAGCTGTTTGCCGGAGCCCTCGCTGCTGCTGCTGCTGCTGCTCACCGGCTTGTTCTGCTGCGATGGAATCGAATGGCACTTTCCTCGCCTGCAACAGTAAGTCTGAACCAGTGACCTTGCGCTCCAGCTCTTATCTTGTCCAAGCTTTGTCTCTCCTCCTCTCTTCTCCCCTCTCCTTTGCCTCCCCGTTGTTTGATCTGGAAGTAGTGCAGCGTTTAATCGGTGTTAGAGAGACATGACAGATTTTTCTCTCCTAATAGGCTTAGCTGTGTTCGTAGGAAGGGAATCTTGGGTAGAGAAGCGTCTGCATGTCCAGAAAAGTTGATCCAAATCTCCTCCCCTTTACGGTGAAACTGAGAATGGGACAGATGCTCAACTGAGTAAACTCTGGGCTCTGGTAGAGACAGCAGAGCCAGGATAAATCCCCTCGGCTCAGGATCTGCCCCCAAGACTGTCAAGGTTCAGTACAAAATAAGTCAACGTTTCTAAAAAGAAGAAATCCTCTCTGCCTTTTCAGAATGTGTGATTTAAGAAGATTCAGTTGGTACAAAGCCTGGGAGGCTTGTCTGATAGAGTAATGAAACACCCCATCTTCCCTCGGCTGACTTTAATATATTGCTTTGTTACCTTTTTGTTGTATTTTACTTACCCTGATGGGCAGGGACAACTCAGGGCTGTGACAACTACAGATTGAAATGGATGTTGTGATCCCACAGAAGTGGGAAAAGTCGACAGTGCTTATTTTTATTTCCTGAGATCGGTGCTTTGTTAACTGTAGATGAGCTCTAAACAAAAATAAACTAATAGGGCAGTAAGAAATTGGCTATAATCAGCTTAGTGTTACTTAAAGAAATGTGAAAAGATTCCCCCAGGCTCAAGAAATCTTCCCTCTGATTTTCCCAGATGCTAGAAATCTGAGAGGAAGGTGAAACAGAGTTTAATGTTACACTTTCTGTAGATATCTCATTCATTACACAGCCACTGGGGAAAGAAAGCTAAGAAATGCAGCTGGTACGATTAAAATATTTCCTCTTTTGGCCTGTGGATCATTTGTCAGTGACTATTATTTAGTCTTCTGGGGTTAGGCACCAAGAAGAACTCAGTGGCTCTTTGTTAATCTATTTTCTTGTCTCAAAGCAGAAAAATACACAAGTGTTGAACAAGCCCAAGCTTTTAAAAAAGTATTTAACTGAAATTCTTTGACACTTAACGTTCACAAGTGCCAAAGTCATTCGGAATGCCAGACTACTTAGACAAGAGGAGTTGCTCACATGGTGGTTTGTTAACAGGATCAGGCTTGTGCTATGTAGCTTGTCAGAAATTTCTCAGATATTATGGTTTATAGGTATGTTTTTCATAGGGCTCTATTTGCAACTTAGTTTCTTTCAGTTTCTCTGGTTTATTTTTTGTGGGTTTGTTGGTTTTTTTCTTGTTTGTTTTGAGCTCTGTTTTTGTTCTTGCAACTTAAATATCTCAACAGCTGGATTTACCATGTCAGAATTAACCACAGGCACATGCCTCTGTCTCAGTAAAGTACCCAAGAGAGCTCCTGGGAGCAGAAGAGGGTATTACTGCAGATAAGAGGTTCTGAAAAGTTTGTATAGTTTTGTTTGCTCAGCCTTCAGATGGGGATCTGGAGTCCTGGGAAGAAAACTGAGTGTGCTGCCTTGCCCACAGAGCCAGAGCAGCTGCTGGGATTTAGTGGTTGGTGCCTTTCAGTTTCAATGTGTTGAACACAGCAGGAGGGGCTTCTTGTTGATATTTTTGGTTTTGTTTTTTTTTCTAAAGGGCCATCTCTATTTAGTGCACAGTGAACCTGCTAGACTCTGTGGGCTATTAATAATATTCCTCATGCCTCATGAGCTTGGCTTGGTTCTGAACTGGGCACCCTTGTGCTCACAGAGACTTGAGAATTGCTAATTTCTCCTCTGCCTTATTCTTACACACTGACTTTTTCATCCAGGACACTGGGTACATTGTGCAGGGAATGCCACAGCCCCATTATGGGAATGTCCCCTGCTGCAGCCCAGGGTGAGACCCAGCAGGGAAGGGCTGGTAAAATCCTCCAAACCAGGCCATTTCCTTGTTTCTTCTGTCAGCCTGTCCGAGGATTAACTCCTAGATCAAAATTTCCAAATGAATCATCTCCACCTGCCCTTCCTAGCTGAGAACACTGAGGAGGCTCCTCCTGGGCTTCACCCTCCGTGGGTGGGGATAATGCTGCTTGGGATCAGCTGGGATCTGCTCTGAAGCAGCTGCTGACTTTGATCTTCATTCCTGCAAACAGAATGCTCCTATCTCACCCCATTTGACACAGGTTGTGCCTGATGTGTTATGTGGGAGATTTTTGAGCTGTAATGTTTCTAGTAGTGCAGGAGAATTTGCAATTCTCACCCTTCTCAAAATATTAAACCTGCAATTTGCCCTTTTTTTCCAGACAGGACAAGTAAAGTTAATCTTGGGGTTTTTTTTTTATAATTATTTTTTAATTTTGACATGAAAGCTGCTTAATTTCCAATCTGAACAACATCTTTCATGAAAATTAGAGCCCGCAGTTGGTTTTGAGATTGTTGCTGGTGACAAAGCCCCAACATCAGCTCCAAAGGCAGATGAATCAGGGCAAGAAGGTGCTTGGGGAAAAACAGCTTGTAATGAGGAAATGAAAGAGGAGGAGAAAGGAAATGCATTTGCCTGGAAAACTGCTGCAGATAGCAGAGATAAAAGGATACAGCCAACTACAGGGAAAAGCAAGAGGGAGAGCTGTGTGGGGAAGAGATGGTTTCTGCAACCATCTGGATGGAAAACTCTGGGAGTCAAAGGCTTGGGAGCAAAGTGGAGTTTTCTTTATAGGGAGATCAAAATATATAAAGAGGTATTTATGAAGTAAAGCAGCAGACAAATACTTGGTGACTTGATCATCCAAGGTGGGGATTCAGCTGACTGAACACATACTTCAGTACTGCAAGACTCCAGCCCATGGGTCTCCTAGGTCCTTACCATGGGTGCAGGGCCTCAGTCCTTACTCAGTCAAGTCCACCAGAAGGGAATGCTGCAGACCTTGGTCAAACACAGAGATTTTTCTTTTTCTTTGTGCAGGTAGAGAAGATTTTGCCACAGTTTCTTCTAAACTGAGATCCTTCCACACCTTAAATGAGCCAATTTAAACAGTGGTGGTGGGGGGGGAATTCTCTACACCTCAGGCTGCTCCTCTCATGGGTGCCTTTTAAAGCACTATATTGAGATACCATCCAAGTCTTGCTGGCTGTTTTTTTTGGATAAAGTTAGAGTGATTAAATTCCAGAGAAATCACTCATGGGGGAAAAAAGGATTTTTTTCCCCCCCCAGTTTTGCATAATTCAGTTGTGCAATTTAATTATTGCACAAATGTTGCCCTGCTGCAGTGTGACTTGCATTTCGTCCGTGGAGGAAAGTGCAAATCCTGAAGAAAATGTCAAGAAATGCTGTTAAGTGGCCTGTTAAAAATGAAGCTGGGACCCACCTATGATTGATTTTATGAAGAGAACATCTTCATCCACCAGCATGTGCCCAGAAACATGACATAGGAGTTAGGTGACTTAGCTTTATGAGTTCTCCTGGCTGTTGGTTCTGGTCCTATCCATCAAGTTGATATTCTCTTTTTTTTTTTGCAATTACTTACTTCCCACTTATTTTTTTTTCACAGCAGCTACTGCAAAAACTATAATTTACTGCAAGCCAGTGTTTGTTTTAGTGCTTCTCACTCTGCAGTCAAATCTCTACGTGCACCATGATGCAGGGACTGAACCAAACTTCAGTCTGGTTTTGTGTTTCTGAGTGCAATGAACTGTAGGTGTTTTACCTGGATTTCATCAAGTTGCTTTTGACAGGTCACAGCCAGTGCTGTGCACAGATCCAAGCTCTCTTTGAGTGTCCCAGACTGGCAGAAAGATTTGTGAAGATTTTTGAGCATAAAGGTCACAATTTGAACTGTCTGTGACACGTCTGAGCAGGCAGCCTGGCTTCATCTATCCAAACCAGGGCCAGGGCTCTGTGCCATTAGCTGCCAGCACATTCCCCAGCATGATCCATAGCAAACCAGCATTTAGCATGACCTGGGGGATGGCATGAGCCTGCAGTCCTTCTCAGTAGGCAGTGTGGATATAGCCAGCCTGTTCTGGGGAAAGATGTTTGGACCACGTGGACGGATTGGAGCAGAGCTGAAGAAAGGACCATTCTCCTCCCAAGGACCTTGCAGAGGAGGTGAGACAGCCAAAGGATACAAAGTGGGGATAGAAATATTGGCCAGGTTGACAATGCTGATCTCAGTGCTCCAGAAACCTGCCCATCATACAGCTTCTTGCCAGCATGGCAGTGGGGGAAGGGTTCAGGCAGTGATTTGAAGGGTGGCCACTACACAATACTTGAGGAGAACTTCTGTATGAAACTTTAAGGTCACTGTGCTCTGGCTCAGCAGGACCTCTCGAGCACCCTGAAGGGGAGTGGGGGAGAAAAGCTAATGGAAGAAAGGAATAGATGGAGGTTTGCTGACGTTTTGTGGAGAAGCCCATTCTCAGTGTCACCACAAGGTGGAACTTGGTACATACCGCATTGCACTGGAGATGCACCCACTGTCAACAAACAACAGCGTGTTTGGCCTCAGAGAACGTGAAGTGTGACTGGGGGGAATAGAGCTGAGAGCAGTGAGAGGTGTCCTGGAGATAGCAAGGAAGGAGGGAAGAGTCAGGTTTCTATGGGTGGGATGTGAGGAGCAGATGAATGAAGAATGGACTCCAGAGGGAAAGGCAGGGTAGGTGGTTTTCTGCTTTCCAAACAGCAGCCTCTGCCCTGTGCTGCAGCAGGTCCTTGTTTCCAAGCAGCCACTGCACTGACCATACTCCTCATCCTCAGTGTGCATCAGTAATCCTCAAATTATTTGCTATCAGCAGCTTTGGTTTCTGAGTCCTCCATCACCTTAACAAGTGATGGAAGGTTGTCCCATTACTACAGACCAGCTGAACTACAGCTTTTCCAGCCTCCCATTGATCTGAGCTCTCCTGGGCTGGATGGTCTGGTGCTTGCTGAGGATTAGGTGTATGAAGGGGCAGCCATTGCAGTTCCTTAATGAGCAGTAATATTTTGATTGAGTTATTGCTCTTATTCAAATCTATTAAATTTCACTGTGAGGGAGCTTAGGAGGGAAGGTGAAATTAGTGGTTCTTCAAAGAATAGCATCAGGTAAAACATACCTAATATTTTCTTCTGCTAACAAATGCAGAGCAAGGCACCATCTTTGGCCTCTTTAATGGGAAGATCTCCCCTTAACATGAAATTTGTTGTGTAACTGTCCCAGGCATTACTTGTCATAATAATCCACATCATGTGCATGATGCAATGGGGAAGTGGAGAGGTCATCACCACCACTGGTATTTTAATTCCAGTCCTAAATTATCACGAGTCTGGGCAGCTCAGCAGCTGACTTCTGTCACGTCATGTGTGCTGGTGTGGTGTAAGGAGACTGGTTGGGATCATCACTGTGCCACTTGTGGTGTTGCCCAGATGTGGTGATGATGGGAGGACAGGTCCAGCCTCAAAGAGCTCAAAACCAACTTGCTTCTTTCTCTGGGAAGTGCTGTAGCCCTTCCTTAGCTCCTTTGTGTAAGGATGTGATGGAGATTCATTCCTTTTGGAAAACTGTCTGAAGAGAAGCCTGTGAATTAGGAGTTTTCTCACACAGCCCATTTCCTACCAGACTCTACAGCCTTTCTATCTCAAGTGCCTTTTTCCTGGATATTCAAGCACTTTGATAACTTTGGGACCACCTTCTGACATCCTCATTCCATCAATTTCCATTTGCTCTGTGAGTAATCCAGCTGGAATCGATAGATGATTAGCACAGCCCTGATCCTGGGCCCAGGGACAGGAATAGCTTCACTCACGCGACTAGTGGCATTTCTTTCAGTGGGACTGGTCATATGGGTAAAATTCCAGGCTTTGGAGCCAGTCAGGTGTTACCTGCAGTGAATAAGGGCTGGAGAATTTGTCCCTAAGCCAATTGCAGGAATCACTTCCTCCAGTGTCGGCAGGTGACACAGCATCATGGAACATCATGGAACACCCAGGGCCATGCTCACCCATCAGGCTCTGTCTGTGAGGTGTGACATTGTCTTTGAATCACCTCAAGACCACAGTGCAGCTGGATCTGTTGTTTCCCCAAGCAGCTCATTTCTTGCCAAATCATCTCATCTTTGCTTTAAAATCAAACTGATTTGAGCTGCCTTGCATCTCTGAAGGCCTCACAACAGCCAAACTCACACCTTGCTGTTCTGGAGAAGGATCTAAACTTGGAGAGTGCCCATCCTGTGCTTTGGGTGAAAACTTCAGGGCTAAGTGCAGTAGAAGGTTCTCAGAGGGGCTGGAAAGTTCCAAGCAGTTGCTTGTTAGGATTTAATGAGAAAATGAAGCAGGAGCTTTGTATGGTCCCAAACTGATCTCTGTGGGACTCTGGCTGCTGCTGGACAGGAGAGCTGGTGCATGGAAGTAAATTGCTTTGCTATGGCAAGTACAGGAGACCTGCTCTCTTCCCCACTCCTTTAATTATGATCAATTCTCTCCTGTGCTGTGGGAAATATGGGAAGTGCTTGGAGACTGCTAGCTAATAAATATCTAACCCATCATCATGGTGCCCACCTCCTGGGCAGAGCACAAGCAAAGCTCTCAGGGGAGTGCTACAGAGCTTAAGGCTCCAACATCCAGCCCCTGTATGTGCAGGGGGCTCAGACAAGGCTGGAGCTGTTTCCTCAAACACCTGCCTGCAGCCTGACATGTTCAGTAATGTCCCACCCAGAACGTGCCTTTATTCCCCTTTGCTGCCTGTGTTGTGTATTTCCTTCTGTAAATGCAATGTTTTTAGTTGTACTGTTGTCCAAGAGCACCCAGTGGCTCTGCCTTGTCCCCAGAGAGTTTTTTACATGTGGCATAGGGCAATGATTAATGATACTGGTCCTGTCCTCATGCTGGCCAAATAGCCCAGTCCTTGGTGCTTATCTGTGAGGGTTGGTAGGGCTCAAAATGTGGAGAAAGAAGGGGAAGGTGGCTGGATTGCCAGACACCAGGAATGTAGAATGTGTTTCTAAAACCTGTGTATGATAGGGGGCTGTGATGGAGAGCCCTCCATGAGGTCTCCAGCAGAAACACTGATGTGGTTCCCTGTCAAGTGCTGGTTCTGCAGTAAGGGACACTCCCCTCAGCTTGACTACACCTCCCTGTAGTATCTTCACCCTGGCAGGGGAGCAGCTGGGAAAGACAATGACAAAAAAAACCCTACTCTGTAATAAGGGCTGTAAACTCACCTGGGATGGAACAGCTTAATGAGCACAGCTGCTGTATTTCACCTCAGAAAGGGTCATGGCTAACAAGAGCCAATGAAACAATGGTCCTGGTTTCAGCAAAGCAAATTTATACTGGTAATAGTGAGCAAAATCTTTGCAAAGAACATCTAAGTTCTTGAACAGGGACCTAGATTGGTTGTGGAGTCTCTGTCCTTAGAGATATCACCTGGACAAGGCTGTGAGCAACCTGACCTAGATGTGAAGGGGATCCCACTCGGAGTGGAGGGTTGAACTAGAGAGCTCCAGAGGTCCATTCCAACCTGTGCAATCAGTGCCTTGTAAAACCACCGATGGGAGCTTATTCCTGTACGAGCCTGCAGGATAGATCTGGATGACGAGAATAAACCCAGAGCTGTGCAGAAACGCAGGCTCAGTGACTCACCCAAGTCATACAGGAAAGCAGTGGCAGGGAAGACACTCTCCAGAGCCTTTGGAAAATGCTCTTCTCTAGGTGGAAAAAAAAAAGAAGAGCATTAAAACACAGTTTCCGAGCAGCTTTTGGGCTACGTCTGCCCTGGCTAAAAGGTGTTTTGAGCTTCCTCTTCGCTGCGTGTGAGTGGGACCAGCAAGGAGCAGCTGTGCACAGAAGGGAAAGGGTGGAGCCAAGCTCTCCGTGATCCAGGCGTTTGCGGGCAGGCTGAGCTGACGAGCCCTGGGCACTGACTAGGAGCCACAAATAATATCTGGGGCTCCTCCAGGCTCTGGAGATGATGCACAAACCCCCCACTGGCGGATGACTGTAGGAAAACTCGTTCCTTCTACCTGGGCAGCTGCCGACAGGCTCCTCGGTGGGATTTCGCATCCAGTGTGTGCTGGTGAGCAAAGCAGGGGGAGAGACTTCCCACGGTCCCACCCCCAGCTGGACTCTGCCCTCCCCTACCTTCCTCTGCCTTCTCTCCCTCCTTGGAGCCCCGTTTGACACGCCGGAGGCTCCTGGATGAGCCGGGATCCCCTCAGGGGTGGCTTGGCCCCCCGGTCCTTGGCAGCAGCTCTCCCCGAGCTCCAGGCTGGATCATGCAGTGCATCCGACGGCAGCCCAAGCGCAGCGCATCCCAGGAAAACATCCTCCGGGAGCAGAGCCGTAGAGTGGCCGCGTTGAACGGCGTCAGGCTGGGTAAGGGAGGAGTTGGCCAGACCCTCGGCTCTTCCACACGCTGCCTTTCTGCCTCTTTTTTTTTTTTTTTCCCCCTGCTCAGAGGCGCTGCTCCACCCTAGAGGCAACTCCGAGGTTTATTTTCCAACTCCCGAGGTTTCCTTTGCTTTCCTTTGCCTGTAGCCACCTGCCAGATGTGCAACTGCCTCGTTGGAGGCATCACAGAAAGTGGGACCTGTTTGGCAAAGGGTCGGTTTCCAAATCTCTTACTGGGCTTTCTGAACTGGTGCTGGTTGAGGGTGCTGGGGGAAGGCAGCGCCCTGTTCCTGCTTAATTTTAGGACTTCTCTGTGGTGTATTGCCCGTTGCTGTCTGAGCTGGAGGAACCACTCTTCCCCAGATGAAAAGAAACAGGAAACCCAGGGAGTTTTGTAACTTCTGTGCCTAGCTAAGAACTCGTTGCTGGTGCCCACTGTCTGGAGGGGCAGCCTCAGTGGATGTGAGTCCCTTCATTGCCGTGGCACAGAGGGCAGGTGGAAATGGAAAATCACCATTTACCACCCCCCAGCCCGAGTTCAGAAAGGCTCTGTGCCCTTTTAAGCCATCAAACCCCAGTTAGAGCTGCTTTTAAACCAGGTAGGAGAGGGAAAGAGCAGGCAGGAGGAGGTTTGTTTTACAGCAGTTCTGGTGATGGTGTTGGCAGGTGAGCAGTGCAGAAATACAGATGATCACTGCCTTCTACAGCCATCATTCGACCTGTCTCCTTAGGGAGCTCAAAGCCTGGCTCCTGCTGTGACAGTGATCCCTTGGTGGTGGTTCCTGCTTGTTCTCAACCCCAGACAGATAATACAAAGGTTACCGTTTTTGTTGTCTTAACGTCTTAAAGCTTCACAGAGCAATCTATTAACTGTGGGGTTATTACAGTGCTGTGTGTGCTTAAGGTGCTCCTGCCTTTGCCAAACATGATTTTCACTCTGAACCCTACTGAACACTAAAGATAATCTGTTTAGAAAGTGTGTGATTGATATTCCGTGAGAAGGGGGGGAGGGTTGGAGGGGGCTGGCCCTTGAAACCTGCTCTGCAATTTCACGTGCCAAATACCTGTTTGGTATTTCAAACGCCCCACATGTTTCAAGTGGGGTTTGGATATCTGTTTCAGTGTGGTGATGGTGCTTCTCATGCCTAGCAGGACATCCTTGTCCTACTGAGTGATGTTTTCTATTTTTTAAGTGCTGTGTATGCATTTTGATTCTGATTTCCCCTCATATGAGCTTCCATTGCTGTGAGATGGGACTCTGCATTGCAAACCTCCTCAGCTCCATGGGCTTGTTAGGTAGAAATGCTCAGGAGCTGGTTCACCTGAAGTGAAGTTTATGATGGGAAAAGGTGTTTGGTTTGTTGTTTTTTTTTTTTTTCAGGAAAGCAGTTGAAAAGACCAACTGAGCGCAGTGATGCTTTGCAGACAGGACTAGAGATGCTGAATGACTCGCCCAAGGTCATTTAAAGAGTCTGTGGCAGTGCTTGGACTGGGTGCAGGAGGCAGGGCCCAAAATGCTGCCCCTCTTTCCTGCCCAGTTTAGCTGTCTGAGCTTGAACTGCTGCTGGACAGACCCAGAGCAGCCCTGAAACAGGTTGTGCCCACCTGGGTAGGGAGATAGATGCCCATCCTTCCTCTGGGCCTTCTGGTGGGTGGTTCAGTCAGTATTTGGGGTTGCAGAGGTCAGCTCTGGGTGACAGCTCTCTATCTGAAAGGCCTCCCACATCAAAGGAATGACAGAGCTGGTAGACACCCATGATTAGCCCTCTCACCCTTTCCTGGCCAAACCCACCACCTCATGCAGGCAGCCTTCTCTCTGTCCCCTCCCTGGCTTTTCTCACCACCTGCTTTCATCTTTGCCATGCTTTCACCATGTGCCATCCCTCTTCATCTCTCCCTCCTGCTCTTGCAAAGTGCAGTGGCCTCCTTTGCTGAGTCATTTAACCTGGCTGGGTCCTCAAGCACAGTGGCCAAGGATGAGTGGGAGGACTGCTCTCAACCCATAGATCCTCTGAAGAGAAAGAGTTCTGGACACACTAATGCACTGACTGGGCTGTCCTGATGAGCAAGATGAAGGGCTCTGAGCTCCAGCTTGTGTCTGACCTGTGTAGATCAAGACTGGAAGAGAGGAATCTGTCCTTGACTGCTGCCCAGACCCATGCAGGTTCACCCGTGTTACATTGGTGCAGCTCTTTGGGATGTCCAGGTTGCAAGTGCTGCATTTGGTGGCTGTCTTAACAAAACATGGCCCAGTTAAGAGGGATTTCTCATTACACATTTATTCATTATGGTGCCCAAAGGAATTGATGGTTTCCTGCTTTCTGCCTCGTGTCACCCTAGGGTGGCATGTCCACCTCCTAGAACATAACAATGTCTCTCATGCTTTGAATCTAAAGAAAGAGAGAGGAGTGAGACTGGGAACCAGAACAGAAATGTTGTGGGTGGATAGAGAGAAGGAAGAAGTTTTTTGCTTCCTCTCCAGGAACCTTGAGGGATCCCACACAGATATTAGTCAGGCCTAAGTCTGTGGTGTCTCCTCTGCACTTGGAACACCTTTGTCTCCAAAGGGAAGCTTTAGCACCACAGCTCAGAGACCAAGGACCTGTGTAGCTGTTGTGGGCTCTGTCTTTCCTCTGCATGGTCAGCAGGGTCTGCTTGAACCTTGGCAAACTCAGGAGAGTGTCCCAGATCTCATAGCTGGGGTCAATCTTTCACCCTTCCGTGCTTTGCCAGAGATTTTGTTTTGTTGTGCTTTTGTTGCTGTTATTTGTTTGATTGATTGTTTAGAGTTTGGTTTGGTTTAGTTTGGTTTTGGTTTTCTTCACTCTGGGTTTCTTTCTGAGGTTTTCAGAGGAGGAAGCATTCAAGTTCTCCTCTCGGGAACCTCCAGACCAGACATGAGCTGAGAAACCCAGGGGATGCTTTAACATGGAAAGACACTTAATTAATATGATTGCTAATTGAATGTAGAGGAAAGAGAGAGGCCAGAGCCACCTTCTCAGGATCTCCAGCTCCCACTGTGATGCTTTCAACTCTGGCTGCCTCAGCCAGGCTCAGTTCCTGGTATGCTCCTTGGCATCTTCCAAACCAGTGCAATGATGTGAGTGGCTCACTGAGTGGACACTGGACACCCCTAATATTTCTCTCTGTTTGAGATCTCGGGCTTTCTTTGGTGACCTGAACTGCCCTCTTGAGACCAGTGTCTCCCAGTTACTTGTGGTGCTGCTTTTTGCTCCTGACCCACCTTGGTGGTCTGCAGCACCTCATGCTTCAGTTTCCTCCATGAAAGGTCAGGAATCTTGGGATTTGTTCACTTGGATCTCACGCTGAGCTTTGTTTCTCCAGCAAGTCTGAAGTGATGGTTCTAGTTTATTGCCTTGCCCTATTGGAAAACCAACAATTAAAGGCAGCAGTGTCTTCTAGAGCAGAACAGACCTCCTGCCACAGGGGAAAGCCCCATGGTGGTATAAAAGTTCTCTCATCAGTCATTTAACTGAGATTTATGCTCTGGGAGTGGGAAATTTCCCATGATGTGAGTTTCAGGCAGCTGCAAAGGGCCGAGTGGTTGGTTACCTGCATTGTCAGGGTAAGGTCAGCAGAAATCCCATGGGGTTGGGATGTGCTTGGTCAGTACTGCTGAGTTAAAGGCTGTTCTGCCAGCTTTGAACCCGCCTTTCATGGGATGTCAGAGAGATCCAAGGTGCCCATTACAGAAAGCCCAGGATGTGTTGCTCACGTTTCATGCTCTCACCCTCCCCAGCCCACATGCTGCAGAGCTGTAATTAATGGTTGGTTTGAGGGACAGATTCTCCAAGGTGTTTAGGTATGTGAAGTCATCTACTGCTGAGACATTCAAAACTGTGTAAAATGCTAAAAATATGCTTTTCAAAGTCTCAGCAGATGCCTTTTGCCTCTTAGGATGTTTAAGTCCCTTCTTGAATAGAGACTATGAAGTTCCTGGAACCAGAAAGTCTGGTTATTATTACTTGGCAATGTCTTGACCTAGTAAGGTAAGAAAGATAAAGGTCACTTGGGATTCTGGCTGGGCAATGAGTTGCTACCTTATTGCTGCCTTATCAGTGTGATGCTGCCTGTCACCAAACTTATCTGTTTATGTCCAAAGCTTCATGACGCCCATCTTCAAAATTCCCATGTGACTGCTTGCCAGAGAAGGAAGAGAGCTATCTTTGTGTATTCCTGTTTCCACAGAGGAAATTTATTGCAGAATAGATTTGAAATCTCTTGCAAATTCCTGAGGGTACTCTAGTTACAAGGGATACAACTTTCTTTCCACTGCTTTTACTGTTATATTGTTGGTTTTGCTGTAGCTTTTACAGCCTATTAGACCATGTTTGCTGGGAAGAAGATATTTTACATTTGTAAACCACCTGGGAATTATAGTACAGAAGTCTTTGGACTCAAAGGAATCCAGCCTCTGGGTCTCTCTGCTCTGCTGTCCACCCCAGACCTGGCTGCACTGCTGTGGTCCCTCTGTCTGTTATTAGTGTCCCGTGGAAGGGAAAACCTCGTGAGCATCATTTCTGAAGCTGACTCTTACAACTTTACCACTGCTGTTTCTCTGCAGGCTTGAAAGATGACAAGGACCTGAAGTTCCTCCTGAAAGGCAGCCAGCTGCTAAAGGTGAAGTCAGGCTCGTGGAGAAAGGAGCGATTTTATAAGCTCCAGGAGGACTGCAAAACCATATGGCAGGAATCAAAGAAGATGCTGAGGTCTCCAGAGTCACAGATCTGTAAGTTTAAAGTTTTCTTTGCCACAGGTGTGGGGCAGTGTGGGCAGAGCTGCTTGGGGTGAAGCAGCACCATTGTGCTTGTGGTGTGGAAGCAGAGCTTGGAGCAATGAGACCAGATCCTTCACACCTCCTGGAACACACAGAGTGATGCTGTCAGCTCTGGAGACAGCTGGGAGGAATCTGCCATGTCAGGAATGGCCACATTTCCCAAGCTCATGAGCTACTGCTTAAAATGGTTGTGGGGTGGTGGGGTGGGCCGTGCTGGTCTCAGCAGCCCTGCCCAGCTTCCTCCCCAGAGCAAGAGTTCAGGTTATTCAGGTGCCTGAGCCCTAATGCTCAGTGTGAGACAGCTGCACTGTGGTTTGGTGAGCTGGGCTGGTGGTCTGGGCTCTGCCAGGGCACTCTCTTTTGCCTGCAGCTCCTGCAAGAGCTGGCATTTAAACCTAACAGGGGAACCACAGAGCTGTGGAGATCCAAGGGTTGGCAGGAGGTGTCTCTGGGGAAGGAAATCTCATTCTTATCCTTGGCTTAGAAACTCAGAATCCACCCCAATGTAAAAAATCCCAATACAACAGTCACCAAAAAACACTCTGTGCCATTATCTCCCAGCTTGGGACCATAACTGGGAGCAGGAGCCCAACTGTATAGTCAGCAGGGGGTCTGGCAGAGTGTGTATCTGTTTATATTTGTTTGTATCTTCTTTTTTCTTCCCATTTGATATTTTTCTGACATATTTCACTGTCACTAATCATCACAGTCTTGTAAAGCCAGGAGGTATATTAACAGTGTGGGATATACTTCATGGCATGTTGAAATGTAGCACACCCTGCCTGTGTTATTTACACAATATTTTTGGTAACAATCACAATTAACTAAATGACAGGTGGGTCTCCCAAATTACCCCCCTCCCACAAGCAGTGATAAAGATTTTCAGTAGGAGGAGTAAGGTAGCAGAGCAAAATACATTTGATTTGTTACCCTGATGGCCACACTCTTCTCCCATGAACTTGGGCACCTCAGTTGATCTCTTTGTCCATCCTTCCCCACACTTTGCCTTTCTCTTCCTCTCTCTGGCTGTAAAAGGCTCTGGGTTGGTGGCTGTCCCTTACATGTGTTTGCATGCCCAGCATGGCAGGGTCCTGAACTCAGCTGGGCTCTTTGGGTACCACTTGTGATAAGAACAAGAAACTCAGTGAACTCATGTTCCTAGTGAACATTTGCTCCCTAGGAATGCCTGGGCTGTTGAGTTCTGGCCCAGATGAAAGCAAAGTCCTTTCCTAGATAGGGTCTTGCTATAAAACAAGTAAGAGCATGAGTTCAGAAGAATGACTTTCAGAGCTTTTTTTCTTTGTCCTCTGAGGCAGCAGTTTCCAAATCAGGGCTGAGAGCATCTCCAGCAGCAGCCCTGACCCCACCTGGTCCTCTGAAGTCACTGGGAGGGTGTCCTCATGCTGTGGCTCCAGGGACCTTGATTCCTGCTTGGAGAAGTGCCTCTGTTGCTGGGCAGTGAGATGGAGAGCTGGTGTAACTGTGAGTTTTTTGTATTCTGAGCTGCAGTAAGAGCCCTGCAGTGAGCTCACATCCTTTGAGCTGGGTGTTGGGCACAGCCTGGGAGTGTGTCTGCGTGGGTGTGGATTTAGAGCACTCAAGGTACACTTTGCTAACTGGGCACAACCAGCATTGCCACACTGCTGGAGATAGAGACAGTGCCAGTGCAGGAGGGAGAACTTGCTGTGCCCAGGGTGTGTCACCAGTGCAAGGTGAAGATGGAGTAGTTGCCTACTGCCTCACAACCACGTTTGCTCCATCACACCCCCCTGCATGCACTCCTGTCCCTGGGGAAAGATTGTTTTGTCATGAGGATAGCAGAAGGGAAACAAGGCAACCAAGGCAGAGCTTCTCCTTGCTGCTCTGGTGCAGCAGGTTCCAGCAGGGCTGTGGCCAGGCTGGCTCTGTACCCGTATTCCTGGCTGACTGCAGGAGTGTGCCTGGTGCCAGGCTGACCTACCAAGGTTACTGGGGCAGGTTGTGTCCCACGTGCTTCTGGGAGGATAGGAAGCTGTGCCTACAGTTGTGTCACAAGGTTTTGAGAAGGTTGAAGGGCCACCTTGGGGCTGCTTTCAACAGGTGCAGTCCTGAACCTGGAAGTCTACAAGAGTCATGAGTACTGACTGGACTAATGCCTGCCCAGTCCCAGGCCATAACTCTAAGGACATCTGTTTGCCCATGGCTTTCTCCTCTGTTGGTCCTCTGAGACCTTCCATCCCCAAGTTTTCAGAGTGATGATTGGGTTTGAGTCTTTCTTGAGCTTTTAACTTCACCAGGCTGCTTTGGGTGTAGGTGCAGAGAGGGTCACCCCTGGTTAGTGTTGTCTTCTGGCAGGCTCTATCACCAGAGCTGCCTTCTCTTTTGGTCCAGGGTGTGTAGGAGGTCAAATCAGAGGAAGAGTGCAGGGTCATCATTTGATACTCAAAAGGCCACATCAGAGGAAGAGTGCAGGGGCATGATTTGATACCCAAGATCAGGGACTTCAAGGCGAGGTCTCTCCAGAAGGTCTCCCTTGTTAACAGACAGTAATGTTGCCCTCCAGTACAAAGCCTTCCTAAAACTGCAGATAAGCTGCCATTTATTATTGTTTTTCTATGAAGGAAAAAACCACAAGCAGAATGGAAACTAGGAGGTTTTAGCAGCAGGTATAATCTTATCTGCAGCATTGTGGACAGCAAGCAGATGGAGGCACCTCAGAGGAGCAAAGTCTGGGTAGGGCGAGGGTTATGTTTTTGTTTGGATAGTTTCCTGTTATTCCTGTTACTGTTCTTACAATCATACAGAGAAGATATTTATAAACCCTTGGGTGGTGGTGTCTAGCAGATAAACTGGGGATTTAGATAGGAGAATCTTGGGTGCTTCAAGTTAAAACAACTCAACATATCAGGGTTGTCTCAGGCACAGATGTTGCCTGGATCAAATACTTGGGGTATAACCAGGACCTTCCTCTGTTGTCTTCATTTTAAACAACTGGAAATTTAGACTGGGTGCTGTCTTGATACTTTCCACAGGGCTTTTTGGGGGATAGGCTGCCATTCCAATATGGTTGCTGTGCAGGTGGTAGAACATAACCCAGTTTGTCCTTATTATCCAAAATTTGTTATTTTTCAGTATGTTCCATTTAAACCCAGGAAAACAGGTTGGTTGTTTTTTTTTCCAAAAGCCCTCAAAGCATCTGAAGTAGTCAGTTTTCCAACAAACATGTCATGCCCTGTGCATGCTTCTCTCTTTAGCTTCAAAAGAAACATAGGGCATCTTTAAAAATCCATTTTTCACCATAGTCTGCTACATCCTGCATCTGAGCTGATTAAGGGGCTCATAAACACACTGCTGCTATTTGTTATCTGCAACCTGGTGCAGAGCCATGGTCAGGGTGGGTGTTTCTTTGGCCTGTGAGGCTTTTACACATGGGACAGATTTCTCCCTGGGCTGAGAAAAAAAGGGTTCAAGTGGCAGGGTTAATGATTTGGGAGCAAATAGGTTTGTGCAAGGGAGCTGGTAAACATTTCAGTCAGAAACAGTTCACTCTTGAGCATCACTGTGGTGAGAGGGAAGAGAGCCAGAGGGGGCAGAAAGAGCAGCAGCCTGTCAGTAACACTGTCTGGTTTAGCTGTGGTCAAATATCAGGTCTCATCTATGTCAAAAAAAAAGAGCAAAAAGGCATGTGCTGCTTTCAGTGAAATCAATTTTTGAAAGTCTTATCTGAAACCAGCTGAAATCCCTAGTGTGAGCTCATTTAAGCCTGACTCAATCTTTTCAAAAACTCTCTGAACTTGGGGATTTGTGGGGATGGTTGAAAATTTCCAGTGTAACATCCTTCTGTGTGTTTGGTGGAGAAACAGAAAATTCAAAGCTAGTAAGGAAAAAAAAAAGAATGAGTCATTTAGATTTAGGGGTGCTACAGTGGAGCCCTGGAGAAGCTGGTGCTTCCCTGACTCCTGGACCCTTTCTCTGCCAGAAGCTTGGGGAGGTGACATTTGTGTGACAGCCAGGAGAGAGCTTCACAAGCTGCACCAAGGATGAGGTGAGTTGCTGAGTCACAAGCAGCTAATCAAGAAAGAAGTTTAAGAGCTTTGACTGAAATATTTCCATTTCTGGCCAAAAGCTTTGCTTAAAAAATTACTATTGTTGGCATTTTTATTTCTGCATTTTGGTTAAAAGATTCCGTTTTGGGAGTAGTTGACAGAGGAGAGCTAAATTCAGTTGCATAACTGAATATTGCAAGTGATGATGAAAGTGATATTACTTAAAATCATGAAATTGATAATTGGATCTGCTGATTAATTACCCTCACTAGTAAAAATGCACAGAATTTGTTCCACTTCCTCTGACTCCTGACCCAATTATAGGATATTTTGGGCATGAATGGTAGTTCAAAATATTTGGGTTTATAGCCTAACTTTAGGTTTCTAAACCTAAAGCTTTTCCCTTTCATTTTTGATGTCCTGTGAAATATAGAAGTGCTCTTAAAATGCCATGTGAGGAACATACCATTGTCTCCACAGAATGAATACCTTGAACTTGCTTGCAGATGAGCAGAAAGGCCGAGGCTATTGCTTTGTGACTGCTCAAGTTGAGAAGTGAAAGCTTCTAAATTGCTCCTGATAAGCGCCTAAAGTCAAGAGAAACTCTCAGCAGCCTAGATAGACACAGCAGGCAGTTGACTGCAGCGACAGCTTCCTTCTGGAGCTGCTCAGACAGTTTCTTTAGGAATCATTGCTTCACGGTCAGACGTGCATTTGTCCCTGGAAAAAAAAATATTTGCTGATGTGAGGGTGTTATGCAAGGCAGCAGTCAGCTGTGAAAACAAACCCGGCTGCCTGTGGGGCTCATTATTTTTTATCAAAATCACTCAACCCATAAAGCAAGTGGTTTCAAAGGCAGAGCTGCCTGGTTTTTCGATTTCATTTTGAATCAGGCCACCACGTGACTTGCTGGGACAGTTTTCATCACAGGCAGTGTGCTGACAACACCGACCTTTTTCTGCGTAGCACATGTTAAATGCAGAGGCAGGAGTGTTGAGAGCCTTAGATCCAAATTTAGTGGTGCAGGAGAAGCAGGAACTAGTTGCAGAAATCATTTGCAGGGCCCTGGTTGTGATGTGTGGAAGGAATGTCAATAGAGATCACTCTGTTTACATCAACACCCCGAGCTGTGATGGGTAGCCAGAAAGATTGGTGAAAGACTTTATGTTAGAGGGTATTTCCAAACACCCTGTGAAGTTACACGTGCATTGTATCACTGGTTTCCAGCTGGTGACACACACCAGCAATGAGGGCACACTGCAGTGCAGCAGATCTCAAGTGAAAACACCATGCTGAGCAAGCTGCTGTGGGGGGGGAGAGAAGAGAATGGATGAGGAACCACCAGCTGGGACCTGCAGTAATTCTCACCCAGGGAGATGAGAAAGCAGTGTGGTCAGGGCTAAGGCACAGCACAGTGGTGCTCCTGCTAAACCCACCCTTGACCCATTATATTAAAGCACCCCTCAGTGATGAAGGTGATGGAGAGCTTCCAGTGTTCCCAGTCCAGGGAGTTGACAGTGCTCCACCTCCTGCTGGCAATGATGATCCTCATCCCAACTGCATTTAGCCAGTAGCATGGTGAAACTGAAATCAGCTGAATTGCTTTTCCTGGGGTGAAACCAAAAAGAGAAGCAGCACCAGCAGTGCCATTTTGCCCCCAGTGTTGAGAAATCCACGTTGTCTCACTGCAGCCACCCCGGCTGGCAGGGCAGCTGTGGGACCAGGTAGCAGCTTTCATCTCTTCTTGAGAAGATGCTGAAGCCACCTTGGCTTGAGGTGCAGCTGGCGAAGGTCTGAGCTCTCTGCAGGCACCTGCTATCCTGTGCAAATATTGACAGCTGAGCACATTCCTCATCTGCATTCCCTGACAGGAAACAGAAGTGACTGATTGAGACAATTAGAGTGGGATGAAGTAATTAGACATGACTGAATGCCACAGTGCAGGAGTCACTTGCTAATGGCAGGGAGGTAGGATAAGGAAAGGGAAGGATATAAGGAGTATTTCCCCTAAAAAACCCACCCCCCTCCCCTCATAGGTGACTCAGTGCCACCTGACTGCCCCTCTTTATCAGCAAAGGCACAAGGAAGGAGAAACACCTTTAGGTTCTTGTCCTTCACATGCCCAGTGGTTTGCAGGATATGTGGGTTCTCTTGTTCTCTTTCTTTTTGTAAGAGCTTTGTAAAAATACCTCCTCTCAAAAGTGCTCTCAGAAGTGTTTGTGTCCCTCTCCTCAGTGTTTCCTCCAGGAATGGTTCTCACACAACTGGCCATCCCTTCTGTGCTCACTTAGGGCTGAAATCCTTGCACTGGGCTGTGTCTGAGGGCACCTTGTGGAAGGTGGTCAGGCCAGCCCAGGTCCTGCTGGAGGGAGGTGGGGAGCCTTTTGTGCAGGGGCCACTTGAAGGAAGAAACTAACTTCTGAGATGTGGGGAGCTTTTGGGTTAGGCAGAGAAAAGGTGAGGCTCTGCACCTGCTCGGCAAGGTTTTGTGGGTCACTGGTTTGAACTTGGGTTCCCGCAGAGTAGTCTGATTACAGGCAGATCTATGTCAATCACAACTTTTATTTTCCTTTGAGAGGTGTTCCTTGAACTTCTGCAAGAGGAGATGAGCTCAACAGCCAGCTCCTTGATAGCCCCAGAGAGAGAAATCCAAATCAAAAGAGACCCCCAAAAGATACGTGTTGGTTGCTTGAAAACATCCTGGCTGTCAAATCTGTCCTCCTGGGTCCTGTGTGCCTGGCTCATACCTGCCTGCTAATGCTGTGGGGGAAATGGGAGAAGGGCATTGGGCCAAGAGTTAGGAGCATAAGGGCAGTATCCAGTGATGAAAATCTCAACATTTCCCTGAGCCTAGTTCAGGCAGGAGGAATTTCACTGACTCCAGGCAATGCTGCTCTGTGTGTCCACATCAGTGGGGAGCCTTTGGCCGTGGCACTTGGCCGAGAGGCATCTGCAGCAGCCAGGCAGGCTGACCGGGAGGTAACCTGTTTGACTCAATGTCTGGAGGCCAGGAAGGACACAGGCTTCCCTGTGTTGTGCTTGATGTTTTGGGCTTGACGCAAACACCTCTCCAGCAGACGTAAACGCTCCGGAGAAGTCGATGCAAACTTTCCAGATTCTCTTCAGCTTGCGGTTGCCTCCCCGCTGTGGCGTGATGGGGAAGGAGCAGGGAGGTTGCAGGGATAAGTGATTGATGGGTGTTTGCTCCGAGTGTTCCTCTGTCAGACGGCTCTGTCCCCCAGCTATTGCTGATGTCTCGGTGCAGATAGCTCGGCTGGGGACTGCTGCTGCTGCTCTGGCTGCCTGGGAGCAGCTGATAATGTGCTCACGCTGGGTTAAGATTTTCCAGAAAAGAGATAACATTTGCAGATGGCTTGGGCAGGCTCCTTTGGCTTCAGCTTTTGTATTGATAGACCAAAGCAGAGCACACGAAGCTCTGGGAAGCTTTAAAAAGTGTCTTCCCTTAGCCTGCTTTTTTAACTTTTCCTGCCTTGATGGTTTCTCTCCATTGTCTCTGTGTGATTGCAGTAGACACCACTCCTGTTCTTCAGCCTGCCTTGGACCTTTTCTGCACTGAGCATCTTTGTGCCCTCTGTCATTCTCTTCTCAGTATACCCCAAGAGATCAAGGCAGCCCTTCCACTCATAGGTTTTCAATCTTTTTTTCCTCCCACACATCTCTCTTTTTCCAGTGGATTCACTTTGCCAGGTGATGGTTTCCAAAGAATCTATTCTAAATTTCCAATATTAAACATCAGATTTTCTAGTCTTGGAAACACTAGGTCATTGCCAACCCAAAGTTCAGGGATTGATTGCACAAGCAGACTAGCTATCCATTCTGAAGGGACAATAACTCCTGTGAGCCAAGCAGTGGTGAGCAGTTGGCAGGTGATGAGGAACAACAGGGTGATCCTTCCACTTGCACTGCCATGACCAGAAGAGATTGGGAGTGGAGGAGAATCACATACTTACAGACTATCTGCACACAGCTGCATTTGAGATGCTCAGCCTGGACTTTCTGGTCAAGGAGCTACTGTAGCCATGGATCTAGGGAATGATTTATCTTACCCTAAGGCTTCTGTCTAAATAGTACAGAACTTTTGTGTTCCAAAAGATTAATTATTTTCTTTCTCATTATATCCTTCATATGAAGGGTGTATTTCTACCTAAGGCACAATCACTATTATTTGCCCAGGGCTCTAAAATCACAGCCCAGTCACTAGCAAGGCTCTCCATTGGCAGCCCAGCTACAAGGCAATTGCAGCCCTTTTCTTTTGAGAGCCATTTAAATACTCAAACCCAGCAACTTTCACCTTATGGTAAATTGTCCAGATAACATAATTCCACAGCAGCCCAACCCAACCTTTTCCTCCCCTCCCCTCTGCCTGATCAACTGCTGGTCTTTACCAACTGAGAATAAAAGACCACACAAAGATAATTGCTGGTAATTGTCCGGGAGGAGCTTTGCCAGCTCCAGGAGGATCTTCTTGGTACGTTCTTGTACAGGAACCAAACCAGCAAAATGCTGTTTGACCACCCCAGGCATATGGTGAGAATTTAAAGCAAATGTCAAGTGTTGGTTTTGGAAAGTTACTGATTTTTAAAGACTGAAATTTAGAGTGGTTTGTTTTAGTTGTGGTTTTGTTTTTGTTGCTTTGTGTTTTTTTTTTTTTTTTTTTTTTCTCCCCAGCAGCTGAGTATTATCATGACTGCTCTGGGAAAAAGAAAAAAAAAAAGGAAGTTTTCAATCTCTAATGAACATCTGATGAATTTTTGGATGATCTCAGGGCAGCCGTGCTAAAAACATGCTGGGTGACTAGTGAGTTGTGTTTTTCTGCAGTGTTGACTTTGAATGAGGAGTGAAATTGCACCCATTTATATCAAGGAGTGGATAAAATGGGTATTTAAAAGAAAGTTTCTCCTATTCAGCTAAATGCTGGGGATATTTTACACTCAAGTACTACTTTTCAACAAAGCTCCTTCAAGATAAACAGAAATAAAAATAATCTCACATCTGTGACACAGAAAACCGTTTTTACCTGCAATTTACATTTTGAGGTAGAGAAGTTAAGATATTTTTATTTTTCCAAATTCCTCTGATTATATCTATTTGCTGGCATGCTTCTTGGAGAAGATGGCTGAATGTTTCTCGGGTGGGTTGCTTTTTCCTCTGTGTGCCCTGAGGTGGTGTTGGTAGATGTTTGCTGGATGCTCTCATGGGCAATGTCAGGGTTTCTCAGTTACTCATGTCTGTTTAAGGACATGGTCTCTTGAGTGCACTGCTCTTTCTGAGTCACCTTGTGGGGGGGTATTTTGCAAACTTCTTGTAACTTCAGGGGCTGAAGGACAGAGATGGAAATGGGGAGGGATAGTCTTGAGAGTGGTGTTTTGATTTCTTACAGCAATGGGATCAAGTCTACCCTTGACAAGGGTGAGGATGGAGTATGGGTGACACCGAAGTCCTCTGAAGCTTTGGTCCTTGCATCCCTAATTTGCACTAGTGTGACTCAGAAGAACCCATGGGATTTAAAATTCCAACTTCTCACTTTTTTTGCAAACTGAAGAATGACTATTTTGGTCCATGCCATCCTCTTACTGAAGCCACCTCTCATTTTCCTGTGGGTTGATGCTCACAGGGAGGCACAGCTCTGCTCTCCCCACTCTCAGATGGGGGCTGAGATCCAGTCAGGGGTGGTCTGAGAACTGGAACCAAGTTCTTGGCAGTGATTTCTATCTCAAAAACATGATGTCACAGATATGGCATCTCATGCATGTTCCTGCTTCTTTGTTAAATGAAGAAGACAGGAAAGATTTGTTTCTTTTTAATATTTCTTGCTCTTTCTGCTCCTTTTGGTTGGAACTTTTGTTAGTACCAAAGTCTGCTGAATGGGGAGCAAAGGGAAGAGAATCCTCTGGAGGTTGCAGGAAAAGGAGAGTAATTTCTTGCTATCCCTCAGCAAGTAGAGATAAGGCTGCCTGAACCCCTGCTGACAGCAGCCTCTGCTTTCTTTCCACAGTCTCCATTGAAGACATTCGGGATGTGAGGTCAGGCCATAAAACAGAAGGTATGGAAAAATACGCCAAGGATGTCCCGGAGTATCGCTGCTTTTCCATCATTTTCAAAGACCAGCGGAAAAACCTGGACCTCATTGCGAGTTCAGAGGACGATGCCAACCACTGGATCTCTGGCCTCGCCAAGATCATAGCCCACAGCAACTCCATGAACCAGAAACAGAAGCTCCAACAGTATCCTTTGCTTTACAAAGTGATTCATTGCTGACAAAGATGCACTTGTCTCTCTGTGGGGGGAGATACCAAACTAAGCCCTTTTTCCCCATTAGCCCTGGGGACTGAGTTTTCTCTTGTGCTGGGCAAACTCCCTGGTTTCCAATGATTTTTTTTCACCCCCCCAATCCCTGTTTTACAGTGATGCCAGCAAGAGTGGATTCAGGCTTCACGTAGCTCCTTAAGCAAACAATTGCCTCTTTCAGGTAGCTCCAGATAATCATCATTTCTTTTTGTATTCCTCAGAGGTCTGTTTCACTTGCTTTGCAGTGATCTCCAGGACGGGCATCTCTTGGCAAGGCGTGAAAAGCCCGTCCTGTTGATCATGTTTCTCAGTAATACAAGGCAAGGGAACTGATTCTTCTCTTCCAGCTGCCAAGTTTACTCAGAGGTAGCTCCATTGACTTCAGTCAAATTACTCCTTATTTGCCTCAGCGTGGGGGGAGGTTTTGCCCTGAAAGAAGTTGCAGTTGCTCTGCTGACAACGCAGTCGTTGGAAGGGAACAGTGACAGAGAGAGTGGCTTAGTTCAGAGGTGGGCAGTGAGTCAGTTATTGGTGGAAATCCTGGCTCTGCTGAATTCACAGGGAATTTTCCCCGGGGCTGCATTTCACTCAATAAATTGCTTTGTGACCACGGGTCTCACATCCATAGCAAAGGAGAGAGTATCTGTGGGTGCAGTTCATGATGGTTTTTCAGCCATCCCTGTGTGTCTGAGACCCTGGCTGTGACATATGAACCCGTTGGCCGATTACACCCTGATCTGTCAGAGCCACAGCAGTCATAAAATAGTAAGTGCCTTTAAGCTTCACAGAGATAGGCATCCAGCTATCAGAGAGGAAACCAGATAGCCCTCTCAGTGAGAACTTCATGCCTTGTTCAACATCAAAGCATCTGTGGAGAGGAGGGGAGATGCAAAATCCTCAGCTGGGGAAAATTCAGAGTCTCACTGGAGTCTGAGCCTGAGCAGGCACCAGGGAGTCTTGCCCTCAGTTAAAGCTTCACTCCATGTGGGTTCCCTGCTGGGTAATAATGTGCTGATGGTGAAGGAGATGGCACAGAAACCCTGAGCTCTCCTCAGGTTTTGCTCTTCTGTGGATTTGCTGAAGTCTAATAAACACTTGCACACCCCATAGTGCTCTTAATTTAAAGGAATCGGACTCCATTAGTTCTGATGCATGTGGGATGCTGTGTTTATCTCCTGCAATATGAATATTTTAATTTTTTTCTGAAGGTTTTTCAAGCTGTAAGGCTTTAAGGTCATTCCTCAGCTGTGTCAGCAGTTGTGTGTCCATGGTGGTAGGCAGCGGTCCCTAGACAAGTTGAAATCTTGAAACTTGAGTGCTGTTGGAAATGTCACACCCTGGCAGTTTTCCTTTGAAATGTGAAGTCCACCCCCAGCCCACGGCATGTGGGGAAAAATCTGGGTTGCAGAAAGTTGTCCCTGGAGACTGTCAAACTGGATATATTGCTGAAAAACTTCCTCATAAGAAGAGATGAGATTGCTAAGGGGGGAAAAATAACAATGACATTTGGAAGGGAAGAAAGCTGTAAATTTCCAACGTGGAAAAGTGCCTCTCTGTCTTTGGAAAGGAGAATTGAAGCTAAATAGGGTGGGTAGGCAAGGCCATATTTCTGGAAGAGTAATTACCATGCAGTGCTGGCTTCCAATCTGGGATTGTCTCAGGCCATTTAACGTAACCTGGAATTACAGAACAGCATGAGTTCTCATTTGAAAGTTGATGATGTTTAATTAAAGCCTGGGGGGTTTTAAATTTAGACTGTCTTTGCTGGGTTTGCTTGGCAGTGTGGGTTTACTCAGATCTTCCTTCAACCTCAGAAGTGCTCTCCACATCTGTGAGCACAGAAGGAGAGGAGTCAGTAGAGGAGGAGAAGTGTCGGGTCCCCTGCCTGTCCCCCGTGGCTGGGGAATTGCCTCTCACTGTGTCTTTTCCAGCCTCCAAAACCTTGCAAAGCAAGTAGGGAGTGAGCAAGGTTTTGAAAAGGAGTTTGCAAAGCAGAACCTGTGCCACTTTCAGATGGGGTTCCTTCAGTTTGGAATGCACCCATGGCCTGTGGTAGCAAGGGACTCAACTTTGATTGTCTCATGTGCCCTTACCAGTCCTATATTCCTACAAAGATAAAACTCCCACATGCTTCATGATGCTCCTGATGTTCTTACACATACTGTGCTCTTTCATGAAGCCTCAGATTCAACCCTGAGACAAGCTGGCATAGGTTATTCAGCAAACACTTCAGGTGTGTGTGCAGGGTAGACTTTAGACCAGAAAATACAGGGGACTTTTCATCTGAGTAGCGTGGCACCATCTGCTCTGGTTCTGGGATTTCTGTGGGAGCTTTTCTTCTGCTTGGAAAGCACTTACCAGAAGTTTTGCAGCATTTCTGTGCCGAGCACATTCATGGGCTATCTGCCAGGTCGTTTCAGTCATCCCTCTTTGGTTTCTAACAGAAAGCTGGTAGCCCTTGAGCTGGCAGATCATTTAAAAACAAGAGGCAGGAAGCTGGCTCTCTCTGGATGTGAATGGGAACAGCTTTTTCCTAGTCCACTCAGGCCCAAATAGGCACTTAAGGTGAAAGGAAGACTCTCAACCAAGGCTGAAAAATGGTGTTTATATTAGATGAGAAGAATCTAGCTCCTATAAGCTCTCTCAGACCTGAGGAAATCCAGATGCATGGGCAGTTTGGGTGTTTTGGGGCTGAACACGTTTGCTGACACAACAGGGCAAGTGCCCAGTTGTCTGCAGTCACCTTTTTCTCTCTTTGATGCTGGATTTTGTAGCAAGTGGGCCCACTGTGTGCCTCTGCTCTCTCTGATTTCCCTCCTGCATTTCTCAGCCTCCCTGGATAGAAGAGAAAAGCACCTGGCTTGCTAGAGTGGCAAGTTATTCTTGCCTGTTTAATTTAGGGAAGGGTGTGAAAGGATGCCAGGGCACAGGGTCAGGTATCAATGGGTGGCACTGATGTTGGCACCATGATGATGTGCTGAGCAGGCACTGGAGTGCAGCTGATGGAGGGGGGATGTTCTCCTCTCCAAGGTGGGTGGTGGTGTGCTCCCAGCAGAGCATCCTCTGTGCATAGGAGCTTCATGACTCAAACTGGGTTTTTGGGAAGACTCAGTCCAAGCCAGACCCTGGTTCAGGGCCCTGGAGATCTCTTAGAAGCTGGGAAAAGGCAGCCTCTCTTTATTTTGGTTCCCATGTCTAAAGAAGGGCAGTGTTAATATTACCAGGCTAAGACTGATGTGGTGTGAGGTCATTGCTTAGCACCTGCCAAGATTTTTAACAACAGTTAAAAGTTCAACTTCCCATGAGACAAACAATACTTGCAAACAGTTTACACATACCTCTGTGGTTTGGAAAAAAAAAGGTTGAGAGACCTGGTGCTGTTTAGCCTGGAGAAGAGAAGCCTAAGAGGGGATCTTCTTAATGTTTACAAATATCTGAAGGGTGGGTGTCTAGTGGAAGGAGCCAGGCTCTGTTCAGTGGTGCCCTGTGATAGGAAAGAGGTGATGGTAGCAGGTGAAACACAGGTTGAGGTTCCACCTCAGCATGAGGAAAAAATTCTTTAATGTGAGAGTGACAGAGCCTGGATGAGGCTGCCTTGAGAGGCTGTGGAGTCTCCTCTAGAGACTTTCAAACCCATCTGGATCTGTTCTTGTGGTGATCCAGATTCCTGTGTGGTCTGTCCTGGGTGATCCTGCTCTGGCAGGGGCGTTGGAGTCGACTTCCAACCCCCACCATTCTATGGTTCTATGACTTTGAATGCATTTGAAGCTGGGGTGAATAATCTGTTTCAGGGTTATATCTACAGCCCTTAAGGCTGTCAGTTAATGCCTTTATTGAAATGTTGTCAGTTAAAAACATTTGAGGTTGAATGAGTTTGAAATGATGCTTCCTATGCAGGATGTGGAAAGCTATGTTTGTAGAGATTAAATTGTTACTTCAATCATTTTTCTACTGAAAAATAGGTTTTGCTGGATGACCTTTCTTATTTGACAGTAAAGCAAATTAGAGAAATTCAGTTCCATGAGCTTTTTATGTTTAAAACTGCAAGGTGTCTCACATGATTTTCCCAGGAGGCTGGAAGAATGTGGGTAGCTCAGTTCAGATTTTCTGGCATCACACTAAAAGCTCATTCTTTATAGTAATTACTCCAGATCCATAGATATACTAAAGTTATTATAAACTGTTATGAACTCTTATCACAGTACAATACAGTAACAGACCTTGTGCATTTTGTGAGGGGAAGACAAGACCCAGAAAGTTTGGTTTGATTCTGCTCACAGCAAAGTTCTTAAGTCATATAGGTAAAAATACTCCCCAAAATACAGAAGCTGAAGGTGAGTCCAAAAATTAATAATAATGCTTCTTTTGGAGAATCTCTGTTCAGTGTTCATCTTGATATGCTGAATATTGATTGAATCTGTTAACAGTGAGTTTACCAAGGTCCACTTGGGAGCTCTTTTCATCCTTCCTCTATCCCCTTTTAACAATTTGGAGCAGAATGTATTTTCTGTCATGAAAGAGAAGTCAAACTGTTTCTGGCCATGGCTAAAAACTCCTACAGAGTAAAGAGAACTGATCCAGCCTTGGACAGATGGTGAAAAGCTTCTCCTGGGTCATGGTCGCTTGTATTACAGCACAATTTGTTTCTGCCAAAGCACCATTTTGCTCTTTCAGAGCAGAAGGTGAGATGATGTAAGCAATTCAGTGGTAGCATGCTGATTTACAGCAGCTGGAGAGATGGTTCAGTCATTAGAAGAGTTTTCCCCCCAGCCACAGGGTGGTATTTAGGTTGGGCACTGACCTAGAAAGATTTCCTTACATCATCCTGCAGCTGGATTCACACCTGCCTTCGGAAAGCTGATAAAAACAAAGACAACAAGATGAGCTTGAAAGAGCTCAAAGACTTCCTGAAAGAAGTGAACATTGAAGTTGATGACTATCATGCCAAGAAGATTTTCCAGGTAATGAGAGCAAGCAGATAAAGTATTTGCTGTTGTCTGAGGTCAAAGTCTCCCAAAGCCTTCAGCTGTGGTTGGAGACCTTAGCTGAAGTGAACTCTTAGAATCTTTTCTTGTACCAATAAAGGTGCTCAGCAGATTCCCACTTACAACTAAGTTAGTGGGAATCTAAACAACTAAGTGAGGCTGGCATGATGCTTCTGATGAAGGTGCATTAAAGTCTTTCTTGACCATGATGCCCAGTTTTGCCAGAATTTTGAGAAGATGAGATTGAAACATGGATAATTTGACAAAAAGAGAAATGTAAAGTTCAAGTGCCCTTGTGTCCCAGGTGTTTCAGGAGTTCTGCATGCCACAGCCACACATCAATGCCTGAGTCAGGCTGAAATTGGAATTGTTAGTTATGAACCCAGGTCCTTGCTTTCTCATAGGAGGAAGGTGCCAAGTGACAGGTATAAACAAGAAGGAAGTGAAAATTAGGAAAAAAACCCAACCAGATTTATCACAGATATGTAACATTGCACCCAGGTGTGGACCAGTCTGGTTGATTTAATAGCACAAGACATATTTAATCTGGTCAGGGACATAGACTTCTAAAGTCTCAAGATCCAACTTGCTGGCTGCACCTATCAGAAGATAAGAAAGGGATGAAAAATTCATGGTTGTTAAGTGCTTGGTTTCTCTCTAAAGAAGCCTTCCTGCTGAGGTAAGATAAAACATCTGGATAATTTCCAGAGTTTCATCCTGTCTGAAGCAGGATTGGAATTCATGGGTGGGCAGTTTCAGAAATACTTTTTCTGATCAGCATGTGGGTGGTTTTGGACACAAGGCAGTGTCTCCTGCTCCTTCCTGTAAGCAGACAGCAGGGAAGGTTGGCTAGATCTCACTAGGACTTTCCCCCAAAAGAGGTACACATTTCCTAATCCTTGCTTTATGGAGATCTGTCTCTCTCTGGTATCTCTGCAAGAACTCAGGGAAGGTCATCAGCAGATCTTAAAGAGTTTCAGCTGTATCTTCAGAGGTACTGCCTGCTCTGGCTGGCACATCCTAGTCTTTATTCCTTGCTCAAGAAGACCCTGGAAGAACAGCAGTAAGGCTGTGATTCCTCTGAGTCTCCAGTGCAGTCATCTACATTGGAAGTAGTCACCAACACTTAGTTCTTTAGAGTCTGTGTAGGTCAAACCAGTAACGGAGAGGAGGGTGTGATTCATCCCATCCTAAACAATACATATGTCAGATGAATCACTCCCTACATCTTCAGACATCAAACACCTGAAAAGACACACTGCTTTCTTTCAGAGGCACTGTCTCTTCATTCAGTGAACCTCTCACAATAGTTACAAGGGAGCTCTAGAAGTGGAAACTTGAAATTCAATTCTCTTTTTGCTTAAGGACTCCCAAGTAATTACTAAACCTTAATTCAACCCTTCCAAGTGCAGGCAAGGAGTTGAAGTGCCCTCATTAGGCATGTAATTGGTTTAAGTTTCCTGTGTAGCCACTGGACAGAGAGGGGCTCTTAGGAGATTAGTTCAGATCTCTGGTGGGCTGGATTGCCTCCAGGAAGAGTCTGTCTTGCTCCTAAAGCAAGAACAATTTCAGTTTACCTGCTGCCTTAACTTAGATGGACTGAGATGTGAATATTCATTATTCAGATGCATCAGAAAGGTTCTGACTTTTCTCGTGGTTCATGATCCATGCAAATGAAGTAAAACACAGTATTTTGGGCTGAAATTCTCCTAATTTGAAGCTCTTGTATCCCAAGCAGGATCTGTCTTTTATACTGTGCATCTGATCTGTCCTGTGATATGATGCTAAAGCTATTGTCCTATTTCCATCCAGCCTTTAATGGTCACTAATGGACAAAATTCCCGAGGCAAATCACTTACTATGCCAGTTTTCTAGAAGCAGTATCATGTCATTTTTCCCTGTTGTGTCTTAAAGAAATGAATGTCTGTCATTCATGGCATCGATGCATTCTCCACCAGCTGGTTCCCTCTTGATAATCCTTTTTCAGTCACTAAGCATCATGCTCAGTTTAGCTTGTGAGATCTGCCAAAGCCACAGCACAGGGTCATACAGACATGGAAGGGAGCAAGAAAAAGACAATTCCTGGACTGCTCAAACCTGATTTCCTGATTGTCCCATCCCTGAGACGAGCTTTTACCCAGCAGGTTTTGAAGTCGGGGCAAGTTGAACGTTTTCTTATCAGAAAGATGTTTCTCTGTTAGTGAAATGCTGTGCACCAAGATCATCTTGTTTCGTTTTTTATGTGCACCATAAACTGTAAGTCAAGAACTCCAGTGGAGTATTTGTAGGGGAAGAAACTCCCTCATTATCACCTCGTTTGGAGCACTGCCAAAGCCACCCTGACTATCACTGCAATCATTAGCAGAGTTAGGCTGAGATTAGTATGATGATTGCTTAAACGGAGACATTCATTTTGGTCATAAAACCCAGGACAATAGCTCTGTCTGTCACAAGAGATCAAAGACCAAAAGCAATTCAGTTCCTCTGGCTTGACAAGTTACCATCTGTCAGCTAATTCGTGGTAACTGACAGCAACTTGTCCATTGTGAGGGTGAAATGGAATGCACCACAACCTCCTCTGAGTGGCTTGGAGCACACTTTCCATTCCAAGTTCAGGCCTGAAGAAGAGGATTAAGGCCAAAGACGAAGTAAAGACATGTCCTGCAGGGATTTTGACATCCATGGCAAAAATGGCATTTTTTCAGACTGAAATGTAAAATATGATTGGGCTGTATGAGATTAAAGACACTATTGTGAAGGGTCTCTGCTTGCTTTAGATACTGAGGGAGAGGGAATAATCATAATTACAAGACATTAATTATGGGTTAATTGCTGAAATTTGCAGGGAAAACCCCTTGGAAGCAGTATAATACTCCCTGCCATAAGTGATTCCTCTGAGACAGGCTCTTGCTTTCTATTTGCAGCTTGTTGTGTTCAGCCCATATTTAATGTAGAGGTTCACATCCTAGAGATGATTAGAAAATAGTTGTTCACCTCTCCACAAAGGATTCTGCTAGGAACAAACAAGAAAAGTTATGTCAGGAAAAAAAAAAAAAAGTGATTAAAATTTTTTGATGAGAAACTGAACCCAGGAATACTTTACATAAACTGGAAATATTTGTGCTTGGAAAAAGTTGTTGCCCTGCATGGAGATACTAACTTGAGTTATCTTTAATTTCTAATCTTTCATGGTCAGTCAAGTTCTTGGCTGTGGTGCTCTGTCAGAGCTGTTACTTAGTGGAGAAGTTTAAACCAGAGAGGAACAGGAGGGTGTGAAGAATTGGAATTACAGCTTCTTGAGAAGATGATACCTGATTTGAAATTTTGTGGAGATTTTATAACTTGCTAGGTTTTTAATAAGTTCCATGGAAAGAGGGATTTTCTTCATACCTAAACGTGGATATGTTTAGCAGGATTTGTTAAGTCAGTTTTTATGGCATGTTTGCAACCAGCCCTACTATTGACCTTGACAGTCTCTGAGAGCTGAGGTCAAACCTGCTAAGATCAAGGGGAAGCCTCTTTTTACTTTACTGAATTTACAGTCTCTATCAATAGCTTAAGTTGCATTGAGTTAATTGTTGCCCTGTATTCCTCCACCTCTTGAGATCAAGAGTTACATTTCTCCTGAGCCTTAGTTGATACTTAGACTGTCTTGAGCTGTCCTTCTAACTTAGTTTGCACAGTACATGCTGCAGTGGAGCTGAAGGCCGTGCCTGGTGCTTTCTAGTCCATGAATAGCATCAGTAAATAATAATAACTGTACTGTTATGTGTCTGTTGGCCTTGTCAATGAGAACCATTGTCATTGACCAAGTGCTTCTCACTCACTGGCCAGTAACTGTTTCCAATTATTTTGTGTTCTGCGTTGTGTAGCCCTGGTGCAGATTACGGCTGGCCTATGCCAGAAGGAAAGAAGGTTTTCACTCCTTCTCCCCTCTACGTTTACAGCACTGTGACAAGTCCAAAACAGAGGCTCTGGAGGATGATGAGATAGAGGAATTTTACAAGATACTGACAGAGAGGAAGGAAATAGACAAGATCTTCCAAAAGTACTCAGATGCAGAAGGGTTCATGTCCTGCCAGAACCTGGTGAGGTTCCTCTATGAGACTCAGCAAGAGGAAGATGCTGTTGTTGCTGCCCCTGCCTTAATTCAGAGATATGAGCCCAATGAAAGAGGTAGGTTTGTAACCCTGGCTGTTTGGTTCAAATCCTTGCTTTCTTGATTTAACTATGAATTGCTTTGCTGCTGTTTTTTCCTGAAGCATTGTGTGTCATTTTCTCCTCACAGCTACTTCTAAACCACTGTTTTTTTCTAGGGGAACATTAGCAGCTCTAGGAGAGGAGGGCACAAGAGAGCATGGGAAATATTTTTCTTCAGTTTTGGCTTGGGTACACCAAGCAGCTGCAGAGGGGTTGGTACAGAGTTCGTTAGAGGGTGATGAAAGTCCTGAGGGAAAGGCTCTGATGGCTTATTCAAATGTGTGGCTGTGCAAGGTTGAACACAGGCAAATGTTTTTGAATGTGGGCACCTGAAAAACCATCTGGTGGTGACATGTCTGGGTGGAGGACCTAGAAGGTGACAGCTGTTTAGGAGAGCAATCCCAGTACTGTCTTTCTGCTCAGAAATCAGGTGAATCTCCAGTCTGGAGCACCCTGGAGGATGTGTTCAAGAAACAAACATAGGATAATAAAGGGTTTTTGCACTATCCTGGTGTACCTCCAGGAGAGGGCCAATGCTTTGCAGACATCAGATTAGACAGATCTAGCTCAATGTCTCAAGATGGAGAGACCCCAATTTCTCCCCAGAGTAGTGTTATTTTTCATGTACTCTTTGCAAATGATGCATTCCCTGGATAATCTAGACAGGATTTATCTGACTGTTTAGATATCTGACAGCTTCTTTGTGTTTGCATGAAGGAAGCTTGAAAGGCTCAAAGGGAGATTTTTAGACTGTAGAGCTCTAGAGACCAGTGAGGTAAGTGCTGTCTTTGACACTTTGAAGGTTTTATCAAGCATGGTTGTTGTTATAAAAAGCCACAATTCTGAAGGGTTTTAAAAGCATTTTCAGACAGATGCTGTCATCATCATCTGAACAGCATTGATATCTTTGCTAATAGCTGAATGCCTAGGGAGCAGGTTTTGCCTTGAGATCCTCTGGAAGAGCAGCAGGCACCCTGGTGAAGATGGTGGCACAATCTGGTGCTGTCAGATTTTCAGTCTGGGGTTTCTGTCTATTTATCTGGCAGCCAAAAGGGGTAATGCCATGACCAAGGATGGTTTCCTGATGTACCTGCTGTCTGATGAAGGGAATATATTCAACTCCTCCCACCGTAAAGTTTACCAGGACATGACTCAACCTCTCAGTCACTACTTGGTGTCATCCTCACATAACACCTACCTTATGGAAGACCAGCTCACAGGTCCAAGCAGCACAGAAGCCTATATCAGGTAATGTATGTGTGTATTTATGTGGGGGGTGTTTATGTGCCTCTGAGATGTTGACCTCTTTCATACAGAAGACACAGATGCTAAATGCAAGAGGACCAAGAAGCAGTCTCCCTACCCTGAAACTAGGTAACATGGCCTGGCCCATGTTCACATCAGGGTGAGCTGTTTCTAAACCAGATTGGCTGTGTCCCCTTTTCACAGCACTTTGACCTGGGTCTCTGCTGGGCCCCATGTGGTGTCCACCTGACTGGGAGATGTAGAATTGCTTCATTTTGGACTAGTTTAAAATATCTGCAGGACTGTGGCATGGTGGTTTCAAAGCACAATGCTGAGGGGTTGCATTCCCCAAGATATGGCTTGAGATCCCATGCACAGGGAGCTTATGAAATGCAAAGATTTCTGGGGTAGAGCTGCAGGACTGTGTAGAGGCTGGAAGGCACCATAATAATGCCTGCTGTCATGATGTTCATCATCTATGCTGCCTCTGGGAGTAGCCACTGACATAGACTATCCCTAGAACCATGCTGGAGTTTCTTTTGGAGAGACCTAATTGGAGTGGTCCAAAGAAAGAGGTGGGATGTGAGCTAATGAAGCAGTTGGGTTATAAAGAAACACATCTGTGGCCCCTCTTTAGCAGCTCAGCTGGATCCCTGGACAGAACTTCAGATGTTGCCTACTTCTACCTTTACAGCAACTGCTGCCTTATGTCTCATGGCTAGATGTTTGCAGTGGCCTTTACAAACCTGCACAACCACCTTAAAGTACTTCTGCTCTAACCTTTCTTTTTTTTTTTTTTTTTTTTTTTTTTACTTTACAAATTGAGAGGGTTTTGCCTTGTAAGAAAGCCAATGACTGCAATTCTGTCTTTGTTGTTCTCAGGGAACAATGGTTGTCTAGTTTCACAAACTCAAAAGAGTAGAGAGTGAAATCTGGCATAAGTTGCTTTTCATCAGCTGCTTGAACTCTTCTCACAGTATCTTAAAATTACAGAATTTTGGCTGTCACAAGAAAAAAAAAAAAAAGATTAAAAATCCCATGATCCCAGAGAAGTTGTGGATGCCCCATCCCTGGAGGTGTTCAAGGCCTGGTTGGGTGGGGCTTTGAGCAACCTGGTCTAGTGGAAGGTATCCCTGCCCATGTTAGGGTGTTTGGAACTGAATGGTCTTTAAAGGTCTTTCACACTCAAGTCATTCTATGATTCTATGGTCCTTAGTACAAAGGAGTCGTGTTATCTGAAACAAAGGGAGTTACTATAAGAGACAAGATAAGCTCTTGGATAATTCTATACAGGAAAATCCTACATTTGAAAGTCGATTAAAATGAAAATATGGATATGTAGGGGTTGGAGTTTCAAGTGTAGATTCAATCTGTAGACTAAGTTTGGGAAACTGGCCCTCAGCAGTCTCCCCAGCTGTGGTAGAGTTCCCTCCCTGACAGCTCTGAGGATTCATCTCTCATGTTTTACCAGATCTAAATGAAGAAGTTACATAATCCAGGCTCTGTGACCTGGCTTCTAAAGCTGACTGTCAGCATCTTTTGTCCACTCTTGATTTGCTCTTCTCTTCACTGTCTTTGGAAAAAGACTTGGGGCACAGTCATGTGTGTCCTTTCTCATCTGGCACTCACTGAGTCTTCTTCTTTGGATAATTCTTACCTTGGACTTTCACTGCCTCCTTTCCCAGCTCCCACTGTGCTTTCCTTGCTCAACCCTGAGCCCTGCTTGCTGGCTCTGAGCTCTCCTGATCCCATCCTTTCTACATCTCTTCTCCTGTGTTTCCAAGCTCCTCTTTTCTCCCTTGCTCCCTAAACTTCCCACCAGCCTTCCCAGACAATACCTGTGCCTGAAGCACCTTCGTTTGGAGATGAAGCAGAAGGTTTAGAACCCAACCAGGTCCCTTCTTTGTTTCCAGAGCCCTCACCAAAGGCTGCCGCTGCGTGGAACTGGATTGCTGGGATGGCCCGAACTTGGAGCCTGTCATTTATCATGGCTACACTCTCACCTCCAAAATCCTCTTCAGTGATGTCATTAAGGCCATCAAGAACTATGCTTTCAAAGTAAGGATGAGGGACTGTAAGATTTCTCACATTGTACAATCCAAGGTCTCTGCCCTCCCAGTAAAGAGCAAAAACAAGGAAGATTTCACTGTAGCATTTCTCCTTCTGTCTGGGCATCTGGAGAGGTCCATTCCTGGGAGGAGCTGCACAGGCAGAGCACTATCTCAGTTTGAATCTATACCAGCACAGATGCATCCTGGACCCCACTACAATGAAAATAATCCTAAATATCTTGAGCATACCTGGTGGGGATGTCTCAGGGGCCATTTCTAGTGCCTGTGTTTGGGAGGCACTGATATGAAGCACTGCTGCTCTTCTGCTTCAGAAGGAACGAGCAGGTCTGGAGTCTTGTGTGGCAGTGCTGGGTCAACAGCCTTTCAAAAACACTGGGTCTGTCCCAACTCACTGGGCTTTCTACTCTTCCTTCAGTGCATTTAAGAGCTGGTACCAAGTTTTCTTCGGGGCTACAAAGCAGTGACAATGCCTTCAGCATTGGCTGGGGACACATTGACTGGGGAGGGGGGCACAGGGAGCCAGAACAGGCCTGTGCACCCCTGGAAGCAGGATTCATGTCACCTAAGGATTTGAGCAAAGTGAGTGATTTCAAAGCCTCCCTTCCCAGTCCTTCTTCTGAGGTAGGGAGGTGCTCATCCCATAGTGCCAGTGGAGAATGGAGGCACAGGGAGTCTCATCAAAGTGCCTCAGCAAGCCTGTGGGAGGCATCCTGGCCCATCCTGAGGCTGTGTCCATGGGATCATCATCTCTGGGAGGCATCAGCAGAGATCTGAGTAGCTACTGCACAGTTAAATTAACTGTCCATTTTTAAGAAATGCTGATTTTAGCAGAAGACTTAGACCCTGCTGGTGGCACATTCCCAGAGAAGACAGCCCAAGGGTTTATATCAATTGCCATAGACTGGTGGAGTTGCAGAGTTCACTGATGTATGTATGTTGTTGTCTTGTTCTAGACCTCACCATACCCTGTCATCATCTCCCTGGAGAACCACTGCAGCGTTGACCAGCAGAAGGTCATGGCTCATCACATGACAACCATACTGCAGGACATGCTCTTGATTGCCCCAGTTGATGGAAACAAATCCCAGTTCCCCTCCCCAGAGGTAAGCAAGGTCACTCTGGCACTTTCTGCCTTCTGAAGGTGGGACAAGAGAGAGGTCTGTCTTCCTGCTGGATGCCCAGTGGTGGGTGATATGCTTGAAAAATGGGATCTGCACTTGCTGAAGAACAGATGGAATAAGAAAGAGGAGTCTCCAGAGGCAGGCTGTGCACATCAAGCACAAAATGCCCTGTTGCTCCTTGTTTGTTATCTAAGGCCTCCAAGGAGACATCTTTACAGATCTGAGGATGTTCCTAGTCTGTTTACTATGGCTATGGAATGTCCTTCATCCCATGAGGAGGTTGCTTTTCTGGATAGTCCCAGAGCAGCTGAGTTCTGAGGGTCTGTCTTGGGTCTGCTCTCCACACCTCAAAGCTGAATATGGCCCTCAGCAGTGGACCACCACTGTAAAATCATTTGCTGACAATTGGAGATGAAATCTTTATATATATATATATAAAAATATATATATATGTATAAAATCCCCACATCTCTGAAACAGAAGCCAAAATGAAACATTCATCTCTTTCCACCCCTTGGGTTTGTGTTTCTGTTTCTTTTCTCTTGAGCACATTTCAGAGACAGGCTTCTGTATCCATAGCTGCAGTTCCCTTTAAATTGCATTTCTTTCCTAAGGAAACCACTTGCCAAGAATTGGATGAGCATAGCCAGAGCTGGAAGGACTTTGTGGGTGGGATAAAGCTGGCAATCAGCAGGGGGAGAGGAAAATGATCCACCCAAAATATCTTCTATATTTGTTCTCCTGTTTTCTCTTTTCCTTTCCTGACTTTCTCCTTTTGTTTGGGAGTGTCACGCCTCTCTTGATACAGTGCCTAGTGCAGGGGGAAGCTGATCTGGGCTGGTCTCAAGGCACCAGTGCAATAAATTAGGATGAATCATAATTTTTAATGCTGCTGCTGCTGCTTCAGCAGGACCTTTGCACTGGCAGAGAGAAGGTGTCTCTATTTAAGAAGTGACTCTCCCAAGGTGAGGATGCACCCAGCATGGAAACAGGTCTCTGCAGGCTGTTGGAAAAATCGAAGTCTTCAGTGTCACCTCCCTCCCAGTTGCTATTTTATCCCTGGTGGAAGATCAGGAAAGCTGCTGATGGCTTTTCAAAACACCACCTCGTGACCAGGGGAATGACATGAAGAAAGAAAGGAGAAACACCAGGGAAAGAAATATGTGATGTGGGTGTAAGGGAATGACCCCAGCTTCCCAAAGATGTTTTTCTCATTCCTGTGCTCATCTCACCTCCTGCTCTGATTGCCCAGATGGACACGTGGCCCCAGCTGGAACAAAACAGACAAGATCTCCCTTAGTGAATGGATTTGGGCTGATAGGGTCCTTTGGAGGGACTGATCCACTTAAAGGGAGAAAAATTGCCAGCTTGGCAAAACCTGTCCTTTTACCTCTTGTATTTTCCTTCTGCCTTCCTGCTGTGTGAACTAGAAGAGTGCAAAGGGCTGACCTGCTGATTTTAGAGGGCTGCACTGCTCCAGTGCCCTCAGAACCCCAGTGGAAAAACAGACTGATTTTTACCTACATTTATGGATAATAACCAGTGACTTAGGCAGCTCTAGCTGCAGCTGAGGAGCTGTTATATCCTCGCTCCTTCAAGTAGGGCCAGAACCATTTCTAATCATGAGATGTTTTATCCACTTTTCCTTGTGTAGCAATTGAAAGGGAAGATCCTTGTGAAAGGCAAGAAGCTGAGCAGGCAGGAGGACCCCACTGGAACAAATGGGAACAACAACCTGGAGGCTGAGGATGTCTCTGATGAAGATGAGGCAGCTGAAATCGAAGATGAATCCGTGAAGACTGAGATCCAGCAGAAGGGGAAGGTAAGTGAAAGAAGTGAGTCCAAAAAAAAGGCAGACCTGGAGAGAGAGAAAAGCTATAAACAAGACCTTTGCCTACTGCAGAAGGCTCTGAAGTCCTGCATCAAGGAATCCTGACTTGTTAGCCTATCCCATCACTTGTGCTGGGAAACCTCTTTCTAGGTGGGTTGTATATCATGTCTAAAAAAAAAAAATTATAAAAAGAATTGAAATACACTTTTAATATGTTCCCAGTTAAGAGCATCTTCAGTGTGGTTTCAGCTACTTTCCTAGGGATGTGTAAGGGTGAATTGTTGAAATCACTGGAGCTAAGGATCCTGGTCCTTATCAGCTTAATGGTCTCTGTCAGAAGCACGAACAGAGCTCTTGCAGAGCCAGCCAACCATGAAGGTTGGCTTATTTCCTTAAAACCAGGCTGGAGGATCCTGCAGCAGGGACAGACCACGGAGCACTGATGGAAGCAGTGGAAGGGCACATGTTCAACCTCTGTCTGACTTCCAGACATCTGTTTGTCATGGGAGTATCATGACTTTGTTTATCACCAGCGACTGGTGCTTTTCTAGTGACAGAAAGAGTACCCCAGTAATAAAGAGAGAAGCCATCTGGAGAACATCATGTTACTTTTGAAGTATGACTGCCAAACTCCCTACAAACCTCTTTCTTACTCTCCTGCTTTTAGAGTGACACCTTGAAGCTGGCCAAGGAGCTGTCAGACACAGTTGTCTACTGCAAGAGTGTCCATTTCAATGGCTTTGAGGACCCTGGCCATCCTCGGGCGTTCTACGAGATGTCATCATTCACAGAGAGCAAAGCTCTGAAACTAGCCCAGGAGTCTGGTATGTTCTGCCCTGGCAAAAGGGCATCCTCTGTCCCAGTCCCCCCTAAAGGGATGGGTAGTACTGGTTAAGCAGGAGGAAAAGGCATCCTGAAAGATGGGGGTTATGATCACTTTGGTCATGAAACAGTGAGAAGTTAATGCCATAAATATCTTGTTCTATATTGATAGGACATCTTGTCCTGTTGATAGGATTTTAAAAGCCATGGTGATGTAGTGCTGAGGGACATAGTTTAGTGGTGACCTGGCAGTGCTGGGTTAATAGTTGGACTTGTTGATCTTGAAGGTGTCTTCCAACCAGAATGATTCTATGATTCCATGGTTCCATGGTTCCATGATAAAGACTGTCACTAAGAAGGACATTTTATACAGGTAGTTCACATGCAACCAGCCTCACAAGGCAGAGGAGCAGTACATACAGCAGCATCAAGAGGAGACAGAAGTAGCCTTCATCACTGAAAGGGTCATTTTCTTCTCTATTTTTTTCCTGTAGGAACCAATTTTATCCATCACAACATCAGGCACCTGAGCCGGATCTACCCTGCAGGCTGGAGGACGGATTCTTCCAACTACAACCCCATCGACCTGTGGAATGTCGGCTGCCAGATTGGTGGGTACAACAGGGTGGTCAGAGAATGTCAACCTGGCTGGGTCACCCATAACCTGGCTATGGAAGGGCTTCAATGAGACAGATGCACAATCTCAAGTTATTTGCAGGCAGAGAGGCTCAGTGTCACTGGGAGAGTTCAGCTCATCAGCCAGCCTTCAGTAGCTTTTCATAGACTATTTTCTGGCCCACCTCAAAACCTCGAGGAGAACCTTTCTGTTGTGTACACATCCCTGTAGTCAAAAGAGTCCATCATACCTACTCCCAGGATGTTGAGACCCCTGATGGTCTATTGCTGTCCTAGAGATTTGATGAAAACAGGTGTCCCAGAGCTTCTTATGTGAATTATGTTGCATCCAGGAAATCTGGGGCAGTGGTAAGTGGGCTGGCTGGTGGTGACATGCTTGGCTTTCTTAGTGTTACTGGGTGTTGATGATGTCCCAGGTGTGCCTATGTAGGCCATCCAGCCAGATGCTGCAGATGCAGGGCTCCCTGGCCCCCAACTGTAGACTTGCATGGACTGGATGTACATATGAACTCTTGGGGGCACAGGCAGCACCTGTTGGCCTGTCTCCCCAGCATTAGTGAGACCTCATTAGTCTGATCTCAAGAGAGTGCCTAGGAGGGACCATGAGGTCCCTCAGGATACACTAAGGCCTTATCTGACCTGAGTTCATATTTGGGCACCCAGAATAAGATTTTTTCAGATTTATCTAAACCATGCAGTAGCTCAACCGGATGACTTAAATTCAATGCAGAACACTTTTTGATCCTGTGGAAGGTAGGAGGACAAACGAGCTGTCTGTAAGGGCTCCTCCTGTCTTTGATATCTCTGAATGCAAGAAACCCTCAGGGGTAGCAGGCTTTGAGGGTCAGAGTTTATCACTGCTGTTTGAAGCATGGAAAAGCCAATGCTTATGTCCATGAAGTTCAATTTTATGTAACAGAATCAGTAGAAAAAGATTCTCATTGATTTATCTGAAAGTGACTGAATTTATTTATTTCTGTTGCAGTTGCCCTAAATTTCCAGACAGCAGGCACAGAAATGGATGTCTACCAGGGTCGGTTCCAGGACAATGGGTTTTCTGGGTATGTCTTAAAGCCAGAATTCCTCCGGGATGAGCAAACCAAATTCAATCCAAAATCCATCACAGAAGGAACATGGGGGACAAAGAAGAAGCTTCTGCTTAAAGTAAGAATAAAAGCTGGAAAATACCTTAGTGGCATCCACCTTTGGGAGGGGGTCGGGGGGATGTTTGTAGGTTGTACCTTCTCCTCCTGGTCCCACCTCACCCGGGAAATTTTATCCTAACCCTACTCATTTCCCACCACTGTGGTCTCTGCTTCAGTCTTTTGTGGGCTTTCATCCTCCAGGGACTTACTCAGATGTTGGATGTTCAGCAGTAGGAGAGGTTAATGACAATATTCACTGTCGTTACAGAAACACAAAGGCAGAGGTGCAGTCAACAGTCACCAGTGTTGTTTCCAAGTACCACCTGATCACTGTGAGGACAGTTAGAACAGTTGCCTGTGCCCTAGCCAGCTGGCTGGGCTGGAGCAATGTGCATTAGGTGCTTTGGCTCACAACAGCTTCCTCTGAAGGATGTCATGATACTGGCTCTGAAAGACCAGCACCAGCTTGTCACAGCAGATCCTGCACTCCTGGAGAGGGAAGTTTGCCTGGGAGCCCCCTCTCCTAATGATATCCCAACGTCTTCCTCTGTTTCTTCTACAGGTCATCTCTGGTCAGCAGCTGCCCAAGGTAAACAAGAGTAAAAACTCCATCGTTGATCCTAAGGTAACGATAGAGATCCACGGCGTCCAACAGGATAACAACAAGAAGCAGACCAAAGTCATTGAAAACAATGGTAAGGGGGTTTCTTCTCTTCCATGCTATGCTCCCATGGGCCAGTAGCCCTTTTGTGTCATGAAGCAGGGTCTTCCCTGCCAAGACTGCTGCCCTATGGCCAGACCTGCCCAAGTGCACCCAAGACTACCCTCACTAATCAGGTACATGAGATGGTATTGGCCTGTTTCAGTGCAGGGACACTGGTTGTAAATGATCAGTCACTGATTTATCTTCCTATGGAGAATTACTTTCAGGGCTCCTCTTCTCTCTCTGCATCTGCTCATCCTCTCTCTGCATCTGCTTATCCTCTTGGTCAAAGTGCCACTGGTGCTAAAGGACTTCCCACCACAGCAATGTCATGGATGAGGGGTGAAAGTCATAAGCCCTCATCTCCACAATGCCATGCTCAAGCCTTACCCGGCACCACCCTTAGAGACCGCACAGACATTTCAGGTCCCTGTGGACCATTTCTCATTGGCAGTGAGGGTCTGAATATTGTGGCCTTCTGAGTTCACAGAGGGCAAGTTCAGCCATCTCCCATGGGATTAGTAAAGCAGCAGGAGCCTGATAAAACCAGCCCTCCCCCTCTCACTGGCAAACACAGACACTCACAAGCACAGCCCCCCACGCCCACCCTGCTTTTCTGCCTGAAGCACAAGCCCATCACTAGAAAGCCCACACGTATTTTCCTCCCTGCTAACAATGTTTTCCTTTTCCTCTTTCCTGCCTGAGTACATCTGGCCAGGCTCCCAAAGCTCATGGCCATTTCTGTCACCTACAATAAAGAATTTTTATAATGTCTCCAGTGATGGCTGTGTGGGGACTGTTTCAGCCCTGCCAAGCCTGTTCTTCAGGGCTGCTCAGCATGTTTGGCCCCATGCTGAAGTGATAAATTGTTGCCCAATGGAAAATTAATCGAACAATGAAAATATTAATGTTGGAAAGGGGCAGCTGCAGCCACGGGGAGGCATTGTTTGGGTTGAAGTTTCAGATATGTGACCATGCTTCTCATCTGCTTTGATATTTTACTGTTGGACTTGATCTTAAGGGTCTTTTCCAACCTAAATGATTCTATGATACTGTGGTGGTGGGAGTGCCAACACTTCTGACCTCCATCCTTGCTTGTGAGCATGTCCCTTCTTGTCTCTGAGAGCTCTGACCTCCATCCTTCTGTATGTTGCTCAGGCTTTAACCCAAAATGGGATGAAGAGTTTACATTTGACATAGAGATCCCTGCACTTGCCCTGGTCCGGTTTGTGGTGGAAGACTTTGACATGTCGACCAAGAATGACTTCATCGGGCAGTACACCCTTCCCTTCACTAGTCTGAAGCAAGGTAAGGCCCTGCTGTCTTTTCCTCACAACCCCTGTATCCTAGATGAGTGGTCCAGACACACCACACTTTGGGGCAGAACAGGTCATTGCTCTGGGGTATGGGCCAGTTGCTAAATGATTTCTTGGGCAGCTGTTAACACTGCTTCTGGGGTGCCCTTGTCACCAGTGGCCTCGGGCACGATGTGTGGCTCAAAGCCATGCCTCTCAGACGTACCCATTCTCTGGGCCACTGGGAGCAAAACACTGATAGAGGGAGGTGTTTTTACAAGCTCTTGGCAGATGTTAACAAATATTTTTCCAGATGGGCTAAAGGCCAATTTCCATCTGTGTTTCTGCTTCCAGGTTACCGCCACATCCACCTGCTAACCAAGAATGGAGACCCGTACTCCTCCTCCACCCTCTTCGTGTATATCAATATCCAGGACTGTGAGTAGCAGCTCAGCTATTTCAGGGCACAGTGAACCTCGTTGCAGACCTAGAAGGAGCTGAGCATGCGAAGTCTGCTGGTGCCAGGGTCCTGCCCTGTACCCAGTGCTTTCTCTGGAGCCACAGGCAGTGCTCCATGGGACCCCTGATGTGAAATAACCATCGACCTTCTCCACTCTGTGTGCAGGAAAACATCCTAATGCTGCTGTTGAGGTTAATCATTTTGTAACCAGCTGTGGTTTTAGTTTTATTTAGTGTGATTTATTTTTTCACTTTTGCTTTTAGTGAGAGGATAGGGACTCCTTTCCAGCAAAGTACAGCTCTTGGGTTGGGTTTGGTCAGACACTTGGACAAAACAGCCAACATCTGTGCAAGAGAACAAAAAAAGAAGGAAAAAAAAAAAAAAAAAAAAAGAATATCCACCCCACCACTGATACCAGTGGCCAGGAGCCAGGTGAACTTCTTCCAACTTGCCAGGCCTCTTTCACCGTGTGACGTCTTAACCGGGGACACAGTTCTCCCCTTTTCTGTTCTTAGAGGAGAAAGCTGCACTACAAAGGGCCCAGGTTAGGAACTTGGCCTCCCTTCTGCCTGACAAGAAAAGCTGCCTGAGCGCGGACGCAACAGCTCCGTGAGCGCGGACGCAACAGCTCTGTGAGCGTGGACGCAAATGCTCTGAGCGCGGACGCAACATCTCTGTGAGCGTGGACGCAACAACTTGAGCGCGGACGCAACAGCTCCGTGAGCGTGGACGCAACAGCTCCGTGAGCGCGGACGCAACACCTTGAGCGCAGACGCAACAGTTCCGTGAGCGCGGACGCAACAGCTCCGTGAGCGCGGACGCAAATGCTCTGAGCGTGGACGCAACATCTCTGTGAGCGTGGACGCAACAACTTGAGCGCGGACGCAACAGCTCCGTGAGCGCGGACGCAACAGCTCCGTGAGCGCGGACGCAACACCTTGAGCGCGGACGCAACAGCTCCGTGAGCGCGGACGCAAATGCTCTGAGCGCGGACGCAACAGCTCCGTGAGCGCGGACGCAACATCTTTGTGAGCGCGGACGCAACAGCTCCGTGAGCGCGGACTTAACAGCTACGTTACGTCTGAACCAGAGTGAAACCCCCTCCAAAGACCTTGGGGAAGTGCTTTTGCCGGTGGAAACACAGCCAGCTGGCAGTGGGGGGGAGGGAGTGTGGGGGGGGTTTCTTTTTAAGGCAGTAAAACTTTGTGTTTTTATAGAAAAAAAATGAAAAAAAAAAAAAAAAACAAAA